>JANSVK010000089.1:0-145591 GCA_030068005.1 Cladophialophora exuberans | reverse complement strand
CAATTGGCGAGTGTGAATCGAGGAATCGTGCTCGTTGGTGTTGCCGCTTGCGATCGGGTGACGAGGGAGGAGAGTTGGCATGGAGGCGGACCACCGACTTCCCCGGTGTGAGTGCTCACCTTCACCTGTCACCCCCACAGCTAGTTGGCGATTTCCAGAACTGAGATAGCTGTCGACAATCCCACAGGGAAAGAGGGAGGGGTTGATCGGAGACTTCGCTGTGCAGTTCGGTTCAGTTCAAGCTCATGTTCAAGCGACTCGCGTTCAACCTCCAAGATAGTCTTTGGAGTATAGGTTTTCTTCATTTACGGGTAATCAAGGTCCTGAATCCTGATCAAGTCCCACATCGCGCACCAGGCACAGACGATTGAGGTATGTGACTCGATGCTATTCCGTCGTATAGTCCTGTTGATAACGACCTCAACACTTGCGAAGCCTGGGAGTTCATGTTGATCTCTTGTTCTTTGAACTGGCTACTCATGTTCTACTTTGCGTTTAAGCTATACCGATGGAAGTTTGTTTTATATCTATTGTTGTGGTTATGCAATCCTGTTCTGAACTGGGTCTGGAATCGGTGAGACTGAGGAAATTGCCTATGCTGTGGCATTCTTCTGCGAAGAGAGGGCCAGATGGATCACGGGCCAAGTCATGCACGTGAATGGAGGGACTCTCAAGGCCTAATTGCGGATTGCTTGCGAGAGTTGCGAGTCGAACGGCCACGTGACACCTCGAGGCTGAGCGAGGCTGTGTCCAGTCGAGCCAGTGACGCAATTGTCGGAAGGGCTTCCTTCTAGATCTCAGTCTAGACCTAATCGGACGGTACTTAATGCTGAGCAAAGGTTGAAGCTGAGGCAGTGACAACCACAACCAACACCACCGATCTTCTTTTTTGCCTTTGCGTTTGCACATTAAGACTTGACTTATATTTACATATAATGAGTCTCGACCTTCGATGATACTGAACTGCACTGTGCAAGCTAGCGCTGCCAGAGAGTGTCATCGCTTTCTCTACCCATAAAAACACCCCGCCCTACCGCCGCCCCCACCTCCCCCTCGTCTCTTGGTAACCACTAGCCTCCATGAAGCACAAATACCGCGATGATCGCAATCCGGCCGAGGCCATGTTCACACAACCATTTGGTGTGTCATGGAGAAAAGCTTTGGTCAGTCTTCCACGCCTGGTTCCGGATTTCGTCCTCAATTTCACCTCACCGGACGGTCCGCAGCCATACGTCTTCGACATCCCGTCACGGGGCACGCACCTGATCCCCGTCTATGTCTTCGTGCCTCCGCTGCGGAAACATCACCGCCGGCTCTTCCGCAAGCACCGACACAAGAACGCCGCCGGCTCGCATTTGAAGGAGACTCTTCGTCCTGGGGGGATCGACGATGACTACGATGGCAAATTGCCCGTCCTGATCGACTTCCACGGTGGTAGCTTCATTTTGGGGTCTTGTCAAGAGCAGGCACCCTTTTGCGCACGTATGTGTCGGGAACTCGACTGTGTTGTCATCTCTGTGGACTATCGGCTGGGCCCTTATGCGCAGTTTCCGGCCGCGAACCTGGACGCCGAGGACGTGGTCCTGGCGGTCATCGACCCAAGCAACAAAGCTTACAAGCCGCTTCGAGAAGGGATCATGTGGCCCATGCTCAAGGAAGGCCGCAAGCCCGTCGAATTGGACGAGCGGAAGATCGCCATCTCGGGCTTCAGCTCAGGAGGAAATCTGGCCCTCAACCTGGCCCTGAACGTCAAGGATGATCCGACTGTGCAGACCGACTGGTTGAGTCCCATTCCCTGGGACTGGACGAACGATATCCCGTTGGTTTTATTTTACCCAAGTCTCGACGCACGTCTGTTACCGCACGAACGCCCTCGGCCCGAAGGACTCGACCCCCCCAGCGGCTTCGTGGAACGATGGCGTATTGAGCGTGAACTTATGCCCACGTACCTGGCACCAGAGAAACGAGAGCACCCGCGTGCAAGCCCGGGTCTCGCACCCGTCAACCCTCCCGTTTCCGACGAAACTCTCCAGTTCGGTCTGCATCCCAAAGCCAAAACCCTGCTCGTCCTTCCGCAATTCGACTCTCTCAACTCTCAGAGCTTGCTCTGGATTCAGAAGGTCCACGACGAAGGCCGCGGCGCTGATCTGACCGTCGAAGAGGTGAAGGGAGTGGTGCATGGCTGGACGCAGTTCCCGGACTCGTGGATCAGCGAGGAACATCGTCAGTTGAAACTCGAGGCATTCGCGCGGGCCAGGGAGTTTTTGTCCACTTGGTGGCATCTGGACATACTGGGGGACGGGGAAACCTCGAGTGGGTATGTGAGTGGGTATGAAAGTGGCACTGGAGGTAGCAGTCAGGTCGATGTTTCTCATCAGGACAAGCAATAGGGATTTGGGTATTGGTCCTGGGGATTAGTCTCCATGGCTTAGCGCGAAAGAGAATGCAGAATTCATGGAAGGCTGTATTTGGGTATGTGTCATGCGGGCAGTGTTGAATGGGTGGTACTGTATTCTGCCTGGCAGGTTGGTACCGACTGTTGGACTTTAGAACTTCAAGTTGGAAATGACGGCTGCCTGAGTGCCTAGTTACGATAGCATATCCTTGGTACTGCATCTCAAGTGGACGAACCAAGCCAAATTCTTTGGGTCGATGATCAGTGGAGAAGACTTGACTCAAGAACAGAAAAAGGGTCACAGCCTCACGACCTTACGCTGAGATTTTCTTTGGTTCGCTCGCAGCGAAATGATGGTAGCTTCGGTTTCTGCTTTTCATTCCCACTGTCTATCAATCTAATCTTTGCTTGCCGTCCTTGACCATTGTTTTGATCGTCGTAGGAGCGTGAGACGGTGCTAGCATCGATGGTCGGGGAGGTCCTCAACAGTAAACATATATAAGATGCATGGTGCGCCTCGCTGTAGTCTCTGTTCTCCAGATTCTCAAACCCATCAGTCCCATCAGTAAAAAGATACATAAACCCTCCCACCAGTCTGTCTCTCCCGTTGTACAATACGCAACCCCCGTCATCAAACTCCTCCATCAAACCCCTCCGTCAACATATTCTCCATGAAGACTACCTAGGCTTCATTCATTGCCGTCATCGTTCCCAACTTCCTTGCCAGCCTGTCATCCGCCGGCCCCATCGCCACTGCCAATCTTGATTGGCCCGTCGTCGTCCGAGATCCCGCCGCTCCTTCAGCGACAGTGGCACCTCTCATCAAGCGGGAGGACGTCGAAGAAGACACACTCGAGGTGACAGTCAGCGTCACCACTATCACCGTCACCACCACCCCAACTCCCACGGAGTCCCCCGAGGCGAGGGAGACTGTCACCATCCACGAGGGTGTAGTCACTATCGTGGTTGAGAATGGCGACCCCATCTTGACCATCAGTGGCGATGCCCTGGGGGCATTCGTTCCAGAGCTTCCCACCGAAACGGAGGTGGTGGCGACCTCGACACCAGCGCCCGAGGCATCAACAACCGAGGCGTCGACCCCTACCACGACCTCGGAAGAGAGTCGATGGTGATAGGATGCCCGTCAAACCCACCGTGACCGGTGGAATGGAGTCTCGAGACGTCACCAGGGTTGGTGCTTCGGAGTGTTGGAAGGACAGCTTGATGGAGTATGAACAGCTTTTGTTTGATGGCTGAAACTCGAGCCTAGATAGTATGTGGCAGGCAATATCACTTCTCATTTCTCTCATCTGCCTCCTTTCTCTCTCGGTGTCCGAGTATCTCCTCCTTCTCGCGTTTAGTTGTATCCACCCCTTCCCATCGCACAGGTTGACATTTTCAGGTGGATGCTGATGCACCTGAGTGAGAAGTCGCACTGTCGTCGGAGGCCTTTGTACGACTCAAAATCAAACAACTCTCGGTGGCGAATCTCAAACTGGCGTTTGTGCAAAAGGATGATCGGACTTTAGAAAATCGTTTATGCGATGGCGAAACACGGGAGAGGCGAGGAGGCGACCTAGACTCTTAAGAACACGCAACCACCCCCAGAAACCAGGGATTGCTGGGGCGTCACCAATTCGCATACCACCGGGGCACTCACGATTTGGTCTATCTCGATACATGATCGATCTCCTGCCCTCGCCTGTACTTACTGCGACACTGCGTCATTGGTACACCCATGAGCCATTTGTAAAAAGGTACCAAATAAAGCGTCGGCGACCTGGATCAAGCTCGATATTCCCGTTATCATCTCGACCGCCACGCCACTTGTGTGACGCTCTTCGGGCTTTGTAAATTCTCGCTTGGGAGGTAGATCAGTTGTACCGAAGAGGGGGGCCGAGTACCTCAAGTATTTGAAAGTGGTCGAAGGCTGACGGCCGACCTGGAATATTATATAAGATGCCTGAATCAGCATGCAGTCTGCAGTCAGCCGAGAAATCACGGCACAACGCGGTTGAATATTCCCTCCAATTGCCTCACTTATTCCCCTGGAGCTTGCGAGACGATGGGACTGAAACTGCATGCAAGAGATCGATCAGGTCTCGGAAGCTCCCAGCCCAGAACGAGAAGACGCAACGTGATAAGCGAAGCTCGAGTTTGCGAAGGGTGGCCTATGTAAATTTCCGGGAAAATAAGCGAACTCTTCGAATTCTTGACAGCGTCTCCCCTGGAAGAATCAGTACTCTAACCATTGCCTGCATGTACCTTTGCCCAGATTTGGTGTACAAAGAGAGCTGTTATTTTCACCTCGTGTCCCTCAGCATGAAATAAACGCTAGGGTCGGTGATTCCATTGCTGTACTTTGGATCCAAAACCAACACGTCAACGTCTTTGAACCCGAATTTCTGATACAACGAGTGCCCGGCCGGAGAAGCCTCCAGGTAGGCTGGGATGTGAAGCTCATCTGCAATTTTCAGCCCCCACTGAATCAACATGGCTCCAGCTCCCTGTCGCTGATACTTTGGGTCCGTGTGGAGGAGATCGAGCACTGGATCGATCGCTGGTCAATCCTACGCTAGAATCGTGAGCCAGACTGAACTTACAGCAATGAGGTTTGTCTGCCATTAGCTCGTTTCTTTTCTTGTGGATGCCGCCGAAGAATTCTTCACAGGCTTCGACATTGCATCCCTCTCCAAACCAGCGTGTGAAAGCCGATATTTTCGGCTTCTCGACGATGTCCCACTTTGCAAACGCGGCCATCTCTCCGCTGTCGCTGTCCACAACCTTCATCCACCTGATGCCGGGTTCCTCGCGAAGTTGGATGACGAGGCGCTCCCCTCGCTTTTCCTGAGCATCGGGTGGCATGGGCCCTGGAAATAAAAATGGACTCAGCCGGTTCGTGGCATAGGCCAGACGCTCAATCTCGCAGATGCGATCGACGTCGGCTTCTACAGCCTCTTGCAGAACGAGAGGCATTGTTAGAGAATGTGTGTAAGTCCCGAATCATCACCCAAGTACGAGGGCACAGCAAAGGAGCGATGCTGGCCCATTTATCCCTGTCTCAACGAGAGAGAAATGTTGCTGCCTGATTCAGATCCGGAGCTGTGCGAAAACCTCAGTGTACACTTCTCAGTATGGGTTGTGACATTCTGAGCGATGTTACCTCAGATATTTCACGATTGCCCTGTACGTGTTAGCATCATCAATATTTAGATGATCTGTGTAGAAGCTACTAGAAAAGTGAGTCACGGCTCCGAGTCCGTGTCCCCCAGAGCGCCAAGGGGCGGGTTGTTGGCTGGTTGGTTGCTTGCTAGGCACTCGCCGATCACCTAGCAAGCGCCTAGCTCGCCAGATAGGTACGCTGAGGCAACGACGACTGCTTTCTCCCGACTTTCTCTTAACGTCCTCCGTTCTCTTGTCTCTTGATATCCCATGCAAGTTTCTGCTGTCCGGCTGAACCTTGTGCTCAGAAAGATTAAAGTATGAGGAGCAATTCATGTTAAAACATATGAATTGAGAGATATCGGTTGAGGATTTTCTCCCCGTGCTCGGCGAGGAGCACCAATGGTTTTTATTTTTGGGTGCTGCGATTCGATATTTTTCGTTCAACTTGAATCGCACTCGTCGTGTTCGTGTTGATATGTGCAGGATGTCCCGGCGGCGTGCTTCCAGCATCTCGGTTAGGCTACCCTCCGCGGAGAAAAGGTAACTGTCTAGGCGGCAATTCGGGGTTACACTTGGCAGCATTTTAGTTAAAGAGCGCCCAAGAGCACCTTGGTTCCAGGCCAGCTTTTGCCCCAACGAATGCCGACCGCGGCCTGTTGGCTACAGCAACCCAGCTTCACGTCACTCCCCGAGCCAAGCTCCTTTCTTGTTCTTTTTCCCTCAGCCCCAAGTCGACTTCCTCGTGTTTTGCAGGTTACTCAAAGAGGAAGAAAATCTGTTGAGACTATTGGTCTGCCGAGCATGGGACCTATTGCACTCGCCAGTTCAAGCAACAACAGACCCAGATATCGCGCCTTTCAACACTCCGAGGCCGACGACATGTGGTCCGAACACCGTCCACGCACTATGGCATCTAATCAGATTGCAAGAGCCCTGGTCGGGCACTCCGACGTGACATAGAATACGAGGGAGGTGGATATTCAGGTCGACATGAGAGCAGAGGCACTTTACGCACAAGGTTGAATCCCGCTGCCAATGCGGACGACCTTTCAACACAACATCGTAAACTACGGGATACAACGGCTGAAGAACTTCCAGTCTTGTGAGATCGGGGATATGGAGGAGTACTACAAAAAGGCAAGGGGAGTGTTGCTGCCGAAATCCAACTCGCTTCTCAAGCAGATCATCAAAGACAGCCAGCCTACACCTCACAACTAGCCATCAACAGCAAGACGCGAGCACCATGTCATCCACCTCCCTTCCCAGCACAATGCAAGCCCTTCTCCACGACCAAAGGACTCAGCTTCTCGGTGTTGAAACAACCCCCCTCCCTTCTCCTTCGCCAACACAATACATCATCAAATCCCACGCCGCGGCCTTCACCACCGGCGAGCTGTCGTGGCCTCGTCCCGATGAGCCCAACATCTCCACGCCCGGGGTAGAATTCGTCGGAAAGGTCGTAAAATCTCCTGCCTCGGATTCGAAATTCCAACCTGGTGACGAAGTGTACGGTCGCGTGCAGTATCCCCAACCTGGCGCCGCCAGAGAATACACACTGTCTGACGACACCGAACTCGCGCTGCGGCCGAAGAACCTATCTGTCACCGAATCAGCCACGATCCCCGTGTCGGCCTTGACGGCGTGGCAGGCCTTGTTCGAAGAATTTAAGATCGCGCCTCTTGATCTTACGACGTCTGCCACGGGCGCCAGTCATGCGAACCCCAAGGAAAAGGGGCAACATCAACAACGCATCCTCATCACCAACGCGTCCGGTGGCGTAGGGATCTGGGCCGTCCAACTCTCCAAACTAGCAGGTCTGTACGTGATTGGCACGACAGGGCCTCAGAACCTCGACTTTGTGCGCTCCCTCGGCGCCGACGAGGTCCTCGACTACCGCAGCACCGACATTGGCACCTGGGCACAGGAGTCTCCATCCACTCGCCGCGTCGACTTCGTGCTCGACTGCATCGGCGGCAGCTCTCTCGAACAGGCCTGGCACGCCGTCAAGCCCGGCGGTCAGATCCTCACGATCGTGCCCCCGCCCGCAGCTGAGGGCGAGGGCTGGAAATGGACACTCGATCGACCGGCGGACGTGGATGAGAGTGTCAACGGCAGGTTTTTCATCATGCACCCGAGCGGCACGCAGTTGGGGGAGATTACCGCGTTGGCGGAGCGGGGAAAGGTCAGGGCGGTCGTGGATAGTGTGTATGGGCTGGAGGATTATGAGAAGGCGTTTGAGAGGCTGACGAGTGGGAGGGCGAGGGGCAAGATTGTCATCAGATTGGATGATGAGGAGTAGGATATTGTATCGGCGTGTAAGTAGCGCCATGTGGTAGACACAATACTTTTTTCTCCCCTCCAGGCACAGACCATTTGGGAGCTCGCCTATTTTATGGTCACGCAGCATTCTTTTGTGCAGGAACCAGCAATTGGCTTGGAAATGGAAATGTGGCTTTCAAGGAGAACGCATGTATTCACTATCAATAATCGCTAAATCACACATCCAACCGCTATGCAACCTCCCAAAACGCTGGACTGTATATGTTTATATGTTCGAAGACCTCAAATTTATCTTTATTCGTAAAACACCAAGGCCCTCACCTCAATGCTCTGTCGTCCCGGAGCGTCAGCTGGGGTCTGCGGATCCACGAAGGCCGTGTGAGGTGTGTATCCAGCAACACCCTTGGTGCCACCATTGACTTCGCTGAAGGAGTCGAAACACTTGATCAACATGACTTCCTCGGGAGTCATGTCCTTCATGTAGAAGAATCTGTGTGCATCGTTGGGCTGCACTGCGAAGGTTTCACCTTTCACCTCATAGCCGTTGGTGGAGGTAGCCGAATTGGGATCCGGAAGGACTTCTTTGCCTCGGTCATCATTGTCGTGGACTCCGTTCGTGGTGGCTTCACGCTTGGGGTACAAAAGGTCGACTTTGACGAGGTCTGAGGGTTTTGTGGTGCGGTAGTCTACCACGGCAAGAGGGAAGTCTGATGCCGGGTTCGCGATTGGGCGCCAGACATTGATAATCTGGTAGCGTCCCTTAAGCAGCTCCTCGGCCTCCTCCGCTGGCAGATGTCTGCGGACTCGCACCGCCGCCGCATTAGGTGTCTGATCCACATGGACTTGCTGTACAGGTTGGCGAGGAGAAGCCTTTTCTCTTCTCCTTATTGTGTGGTCGAAGAAGACGACCTTCTTAACGCCGGGGAGTTTCTCTTTCAAGAGCGCTTCCACCTCGGCGTAATACCCTTGCCTTACTTTGGAATCGTCTGTGAATTCCTTCTCTTGCGCTGGGGACTTGTACACGGCGAACCCGGCATTATCGACGTTGAATTTAGACTCATTCCCTCGAATGTTCTCAACCGAGCGTTCGTGATCTGCCAGCTTGAATGAATACCCTGGTCCATCGACCTTGCCCCACGGCTTGACAAATGGAACGTCACTCTTGACATATGAGGTGGGGTCGATGTATTTGAAGGTAGAGACTGTCATGTTTGCAGAGCGGGGAACGTTGGTGCTAAGAAATCGAGGAGAAGGAGATGCAATGGATCGAGCACGAGCGGCGTGCGACAGGTTCCTCAGCACCGAGGAAGATGCCTTGATAGTTCTGAGCGACGAAGCGGCCTGCATGTACAACAATCGTTAATCTTGCGATCTCTCTTGGAAAAGTGTCTCGATCGATGCGATCTGGTTTTCTGAATGAATACTCACCTAGGAACAAGATCAGTTCGATAGTATTTATTCGAGATGAACAGGTCTTGAATTGTCAGCAGTCGAAGAATCACGAAAATGCAGATGACGTGAAAGAGAATAGAAGTGGGAGAAAAGATTCTCGAATGCAGAGGGTAGATTGCCTGTTTGGTCAACGAGACCAGTCCGCAAATGTCAATCTTTCCTTTCAAAGTAGCTCGATGACGCGAGCTAATTGCCAGTTGGAAGGCCTGTGACGGGCGCAGAAGCTGCGAGATATTGTACCCAGTCAAGCTGCGGGAGATGAGATTTGATTTCAAAGGCACGTTCGGATTTGCGGAGTTGCTTCGGGGCACCAAATAAAGCCTGAGGAGATCAAAGATGGAGAATCAAGCGACTCGGAAAGAATGACGTGTGTCACGTGGAAGCCAGAGCTTACCACGTGAGCGAGGTCACGTGCGACAAGGCGAGAAACTCTTTAGAAAAACTCTCGTAGAACCATCGTCGAAGTCTTCTTGCGGGTTGCCATTCTTCTGTATCCTGAGTGCTGTATCAGCTGCTTCTCCATGAATCCTGTTTTCGCCGAGCTCTTCTCCAGCCCCATGCTTGCATTGGTTGCCTGAAACTCGGCTGGGATAGCCCAGATGCAAAGGAAATGTTCACCTGAAGGGTGCCGTCCCAGGTCTTCCATTGAAGACCCCGGCCACTTGACAATTTCTGTCTCTTATTGCGACCCGATCTGCACGACTGTATTTCGGTATCTCTTGAATCAAGCTGATCTGTCGTGCAATGTGTTCCAAAAATTCACTCTCTGGAGAATTGTTGGCGTGGCCGAAGTCTCCACCGGACAAGTTTGAACATCAGGACGATGGTCACCTAAAATGTCTCTGAGCATATCTGCTCCTTCGATCAAAAACATATGATCTGTCACTTGCTTCTACCAATGTTTGGACCTCGCAAATAGATGGGGCACCGGCCGAATTTCAACTAAGCTGGTTCAACCGAACCCGATCTTCGTGGCGTATGCGTGTCTGTGTCGATCGAAAGCGAGACCAATCCGACTAAACCTTCCAGCAGATCAGGGGGGTGAAGACAGGGATCGCAGAAAGGCGGAAATGAATTTACCGGTAACCCATGACCGGACTGACAATACCGCACTCGTTGCCAGAAGCTGCATCTTGATGCGCGGACCTCGTATTCCTGCAAGCAGCAAACATTGCCAAGACGTGACGTACTCTACTCTCATCCGCCATATGTTCAGATTTTCGATCATAGTCCAGACGGTGAGAGGACGGGAGGCGATAGCGAGGCTGGACGCAGCGCTCATGTGTTCAGCCGCCTCCAGGATTTTCGTTGATCTCTCCCTCTCTGTTCGTGGATTGGACAGCCACAATACGTCACAATGTAAGGGATCAATAATTTCTAATGCAACTGATGAGAATGTAACCATTCTTTTGACAGGTTCATTCGAACAATTTGCAGGCATGCTGCTGAGAAGACCTGCATTGTTACGCAAAGTCTCGATTCTCGCCTGCAACAATAACCCATGCCGCGTCGAAACTGACCGAATCAGATCTTGAAGCAGTCTGCAGCTCTCCGAAGGAAGTTAGTTTGACACAGGGAAGCACGGATGACTCTCTCCTGAGGCTGCCACAAATGGGCGTGAGTCCACGCTGTCACACATTAATGATTGGTTATGGGAGTCCGCCATCGTCAATACGATACTGGCATTCTGGTTGGGCGCCAAGTTCAAGAGATGCTTGAGGTGCTGAATCCTCCCCCCACCTCAAAGACCGCCCGCCTGGCCACTCATCACTTTGCTATTTGATCTTTCACTTCCACCATCTATCAACTCTCTTTCCACAGCATCCTGAAGTATCCCTGATTTTCTACATCCTCTACTACGTTTACATCTTCTATACATGGTATGGAAAACCCGCAAGGAGCCTCCAATATGTCGGACGCCCCAGCCCTGCCTCCAATTAGTGTCATAACGTCCCGTGAGCTTCTAGCCTGGGATGACAAGCAGCTCCTTCGACATCTGGAAAAGAGCACCGTGTCTGATGCCGTTCTGGATACATTTGCGTGGAATGAAATTTTTAGGTTTGTGGAGAGACTGAGGTGAGCGGGTTTTGACGCCCTTGGCTTTTGTCCGCTGCTAACTGGTGACTTCGCAAAGAGACATCGTTTACCCTCAGGACCCAACGGCCGCACCAAGATCGCCTGGTCCAGCTGAACTTCTCGTACGCGCGCTAGCAGTACGGAGTAAACTATACGTGAAGGCGATCCTCGAGGAGAGACCCAGCGAATCTCCTTCACCAGATATCGCTGTCGATGCAATGCAACGCGCCTGCTACTACAGCCTCTTAGCCGATCGTGGTAGACCTGCATGCAATCTCGACCTCTGGGAGAAGCTATTTAAGAATGAACCCCCTCACCCAGCTGTATCTCCTTGGCTCAGTGAACCAGAGTCTCCACATCGGCAGTCAGATATCCAGACGCTCTTTTCGCGACAGGTTGATCGATGGTGGGAGTTCCGCAAATGGCAATGGGATAATCGGCCCCCAATTGCTGGTGAGGATGGATTTTCTCTCTTTGTCCAATCATACCGGCGACGATATGAGGAGATGGGGCGAGGTCAAGCAGTGAACGCTGCTGGGAGTGAGGAGATACTTCGGCAGCAGTGGCAACAGATGCCACACCATTGCCTCATTTCACCAGATCAAGACTTTGACACGTACGTACAGACAATTGTAAAGCGCCTTGGACCGACCACTGTGACGTGTGCCTATGGATTAGTGGACGACCCGCGCAAACAATGGCCCATGCCCACCTGGAGTGAATACGTGGTCTTTGAGCAATATTGGCTAGAAAAGTATGAGGCCTCATTGCGAGAGGAGCTGCCCCAATATCAGCAAGCGTGGAAGACCTTCCTCCAGACATACGAATCTGCTCCGCCGAAAAGACTGCTATCGGAGCGCACAAATGTCTTCGACCAGGTGACCAAAATCCAGAGCGATTTGGACAGGAACATGAAAGCCAGCTGTGACTTCATTCAAGCCACATTACCTTACAGACTCGCACAGCAGAAGGCGGAGAAACAGAGGCAGTTGTATCAGTGGGCCCTCGATGAAGCGCGCAAAATGGAGGCTGAGGCGGATGAGCGGGACAGACAGTCGCGACTCAACCAACCGGGAAAGAGAAGTAAGACGGCCTCGGGGAGAGTGACCAAAGCAAAACGTCCGAACAAGAAATGATGTTGCATGCTTGTTTCGGCAATCTGGAGGGCATATTGGAAAATGATGATGCCAGAGGTATGGCTGGGAGGACAAGTGGTGCTTTGCTTAGGTAGACTCCTGTTTCGGGTGTTTGGGTGCTTCAAAAGTTCCACGTCACGTGATATATCACGTGTATGTCCGCGTTAATGGTCACACACTAGTAGTACTAGTAGGTAGGTTTAGCGAGACTTAGGTAACGAAATTCAATTTCACGCGTACCGCGCCGCGTCTCCCTGGGTTCACTTGAGATTCACCGACAGGGCTGACCCATCACCAGTTAATGACCTTCCCCGCAAGTTCTTGTCAGCATCACTTCGACTCAATTCGACGGGAAGACGTCTGTAAAGTTCTTGTCGCTGCTGTCAGATCAAAATGACAGACAGGGAGATTTACTCTGCCACCTACAGCAATGTATGAATCTCTCCGTCACTTTAGCTTGACCTGCCCATAGACTGACAGATGGTGATGACTAGGTACCCGTCTACGAGCTCAAAATCGCGGGAGACCATGTCATGCGACGACGATCAGACGATTGGGTCAATGCGACACACATCCTGAAAATTGCTGGCTTTGACAAACCTGCCAGGACAAGAATTCTTGAGCGCGAGGTGCAAAAGGGTGTCCATGAAAAGATCCAAGGCGGATATGGCAAATACCAAGGCACATGGGTCCCTTTGAATGAAGGCCGCTTGCTTGCTGAGAAGCATGGCATCCTCAGTCGTATCACCAAAATCTTCGACTTTGTGCCTGGCGACCGCAGTCCTCCTCCCGCCCCGAAACATACCACGGCTGCTTCAAATCGCCCGAAACAGCCAAAGCAGCCCGCCAGCTCACGAAAAGCACCCGCACCTCCTCCTCCTCCGCCTCCGCCGCCACCTCAGCAGCAGCAGAGCAGTGAGTATCTCAGTGGTCATCTCAAGATCGCAACCACTGACGGGACCATAGTGCAACACCACTATCCTCCCATTGATGGCTATGAGAGTGCCAGTGTACAATACAATGAGGTTGAAAGTCGTGACCCTTCTCCAGAAACTGCTTCTTTCATGGCAGAAGACGACCTCATTCCCTTGTCTCAAAACTCCACCGCCTCGAGAAAGCGAAAGAGAAATTACGAAGAGCTTGGACAGAATACCTCGGATTTGGAGCACACAATGTACGGCGACGAGCTCCTTGATTACTTTGTCACCGCTGGCGACGATCCGGCTGCCTCCAATATCCTACCTCCAGAACCACCTTTGAATTTCGATATTGATAGGCCTATCGATAACCTTGGCAACAATGCCCTGCACTGGGCTTGTGCAATGGGAGACGTGATCGTTGCGAGAGATCTTCTCCAACGAGGCGCGAATCCGGCTGCTCCAAACAAGAGCTCTGAGACGCCGTTGATCCGAGCGGTGCTGTTCACCAACAACTATGACAAGAAAACTTTTCCCAAAATTGTCGCATCATTAGCCGGGACGATTGTTGAACGAGACCGCTTTGGAGCAACAGTTTTTCATCATATCGCCGAGTCAGCCCGCTCACGAGGCAAATGGAGTTGTGCTCGGTATTACTGTGAGGTTCTCATCAATAAGATGCAGGAAATGGGTTCGAATTATGTTCAAGCGCTCTTGACGTCCGTCGACCACAACCACGATACCACCGCCTTGTGCGCTATCCGCAATGGATGTGTGAAGGTCGCAAGTTTCCTGTTGAACCACTGTCCTGAGGCAGGAGATATTGCGAATCTGAAGGGCGAAACTGCGAATGAGTACCTGCGAGCCCTTCGAGCGAAGAAAGAAAGCCTCCAGCAACCTGGATCATCTCCTCCACGAGCTGGGGAGTCTCTGGCATCAAAACAATCCCGGCGCAAGCGTCAAAAGGAATCTGTGTCTCGTGCGGCGTCGATGGTGCTTGAAAAGATTGGCCCTCTTATGGATGAGGGTGGCTACAAACTGGCTGACATGTATGATGCTCAAATGACTGAGCGGGATACGGAGATTGCAGAAGCGAAGCAAGCATTGACCGAGCTCGAAAACCAACGACACAGGATCCGACAAGAGACGTTCTTGCTTATGGCTAAAGTTGAAGACGCCTCGAGAGTTCCCATCCTGCGCCAAGAATACGAGGTTTGTCTCACCGAGATGGAGTCTCTCCTCGAACAGAGAGAGCATGCCACTCTTCAAAATGAAGTCTTCTACCAAGACCAACAAACCAGCCCTGAAGCCTTCCGTTTCCCAAACACGTCGCCACTGTCGCACGAAGAGATCCACGCTGCCGTGCCCTGGGCTATCGAGCTGAACAATCAACAACACCTCCGCCGCCACTGGATTAGGGAGGTGGCTAGACTGATGGGCGACGCCGGTGGAGGTGAGAAGGTTGGCAAGCATAGGAGACTGGTGGCTCTCGCGACCGGTATGAAGGAGGATGAGCTTGACAGCATGTCAGAGGAGTTGCTTGAGAGTTTGCGAGGAAATACTGGTGGGAGTATGCCACATACTCCTCCCATGGTCTCATAGTTCCATACTTTGCGTACCAGGTACCCGCCCGTGACAAGGGCACTGCGATGTATGATGAATGCCAGGCAAATGCCATGTTTCAACGACCCTCTCGCATCCGATGGCGTAGTGGTTCACGTCGCGTGTAATGTATACTAACCTATCCGATGAGTGCCATGTGAGTACCCCATCCCAACGACTTCGCTATGTGCGATAGCGCAGAGGTGCGTGTTGTGTGTAATATACACTACACTATACGATGAGTGCCCGGCGACCGCGCTATATCAAGAAAGTACCAGTACAGGCGCATCGTGTCCAACATGTACCAGAGTATACGATGAAGTCGACGCGACCGCCGCACTCTAACGCATACTACACTCTAAATGAAGTCCAGATACGCGCCCTCTCCACCGAGCCCGGGAGTACGTAATAGGGACGACGTCTTCTGGAAGTATATCGATGTATATAACGGGAAGGATATCTATTTCGAGACGGCGTCGGCTAGGACTATATCGACATACCCAACGAGAGGGAGGTCGATTTGAAGCCGACGTCGCCCGAGACGATATCGGCACGTATAATGAGGAGGTCACTAACTTGAAGACGGCGTCGACCGCGTCCTCAACGACGTCGTACTTCGATGAAAGTGCGATATACGACGGTACGCGCCGCTCACAGTAAGAGGCAATAAGTAGGGCGTCGCACTTTCATTGTACTGCGATACATAGGAGCGGTCGCTCCGGACATCGCAGTACAATGGAAATACAATGTATATGGACGGTACACGCCTCACACAGGCAAAGGCAATAGAAAGAACGTAGCACTTTCGTTGGAGCGCGATGTATAGTGACGGTCGCTCCGGACATTGCAGTACAATGAAAGCGCGATAGATATGGACGGTACACGCCCCATATAGGGAGAAGTAGTAGAGAGGGCGTCACACTTTCGTTGGAGTGCGATGCAGAATGACGGTCTCTTGGGACATCGTAGTATAACGAAAGCGTCATAGTATGATAAGGACGCGCTCCGGGATCGCATATCAACGAGAGCGCGATATATATAGGAGTCCATAAAAAGTGCGATGTGCATGTCGAACGCCATGGTACATCGCACTTTCAGGAAAGCGCAATACCCAACGGACGTCGTTGCACCTGGATCGGCAGGGCGGCGACGCGGCACACAGTATATACAGGGGCGATGGGAGGGTCGATGGGGTAGGGTGCACGCTTGGGCGACAACGGGGGCCCTATTTTCACGTTGCACTTATGTCATTCTGCAATGGTTTTTATTCAGCTCATACTCCTATCTACTGTATGCCTAAGGCACTGTTTGTAATACTCATGTTACATCTTGATTTGGGGAGTGGCAGGGCTCATTATGCTGCTGCGTACTCCTTGAAAACTCCCCCCTGCAAAGACTCTCTCTGTCGTTCGAATCATCACCCCGAAACCAACGCCGTGAACGCCAGGACCATGCTAGTATTGAGCTTCTTCACCAGTCTCGTGGATTGGCTGGAAGGTTTGAGGCATGTAGAAATTGCCGGCTTGCTGGTAGGTCTGGAAAGGCTGCATGGCCGGAGTCGAACCAAAGGCTGCTGCTTGATATTGCGCATTTCCATTGCCGAATTGAGGAGGAGTGGCAGCAACGGGTGAGAACATGTTGTTTGGCAAGAGATTCATATGCATGGTACCGTTGCTAGGAGGTGTGATCATTCCGTAGCCGGGCGCGATGGTTTGACGGTGAGGGGTGCCGAACACGTCACGCTGGATTCCCTGATGCTGGTACTGGACTGTGGCAGGCGGTGTCATGTGAGTTTGATATCCTTGACCTCCAGGGTGTGCGTGATTGTAGCCCTGTCTGCCGCCACGACCTCCATATCGTCCGTTGTTATTGAAGACTCGGCGATTGGTAGTCATTGCACCTTCATTGCCACCTGCGAGTTGGTTGCCAGGAGCGACAAGGCGAGCGTGGTGACGGGCAGAGTACTCCTTTCCTTCCACGCGCAACTTGACACCGTTGAGATGGCGATCGGAGGACAAGGCAAGGGCTGCTTCGTGTGCATGAGAGAATTCGACGAAGGCGAAGTTGTTGATGGCTCCTTCATCTAAGTCAAAATGTCAGTCGGAAAGAACAGAGTATGTTGGAGAGAAGGAGCGTTATGTGCAACGGCTTACCATAGTGTTTCTTGATCACGTTCACCTGGACAACACGACCAAATTCTCCAAAGACATGTTCGAGGTCACCACGGGTTGTTCCCTCCGGGAGGTTTCCGACATACACAGACTTCTGATCAATAGCAGAGCGAGGTTGAGCAAAGCCACGAATGACTGCGCCACCGTCTGGACCAACACGAACGCGAGGCTCAAGAGAAGGTGCCATGAAAAGCTGATAGCCGGAATTGTGATTGTCGAAGAACTGTATTTTTGAGTTAGGAAAGGTTTTCGATGATAGAGAGATAGAGAAGAGGGAGTAACTCACTCGCAATGCATCCCTACAGTCGAGATAATAGGCGAAGCGCACGAAAACTCCCGGAACCATGTTACCAGTGCGTCGATTGGGAGTGGTGGTTGAAGCCACCAACTCGAGAGGACCATAGTTCTGAAGGAGGTGTTTGGCTTCGAGCTCAGTCACGTTGTTACCATCGACCCTATTCAAGATCACGGCACCTAGAACGAATGTGAGCTTAAAGTGAGACTTATAAGTCGATGTTATGAACTTACGCTCGGCCTTAGCCTGCTCAATTCGAATCTTTCGACCATCCAAGAACGCTCCAAAAGCTCCAGCAGCAGCAGCAGTTGCGTCGTCAACATTCTGTGTCCTAGTTAGCCATATAACGCGCTAGTGTCATCTTATAGTGTGCTCACCTCGAACTGAACGAAGGCGAAAGGGTGTTGATTTTTGTCCCGTCTAATCTTGATGTGGTTTCGACCAAAGCGATCAAAGGTAGCATGACAGGTGGCCTCGAGTTGGTCTTCGGTGCGCTGGTTAGACAAGCTAGAGACCTAATTAGCGTGTACTTATGAAATTTTAGAGCTTTTTGAACTCACTTGGCCACAAAAATCAGAGCGTCCGGTGGATAGAGCCCCTGTGCATTTGCAGCGGTTGGTATCTGCGCAACACGGTCGGGGCGGGGTGCGAAGCCATAGTAGCTCGGGGGAGTGTGAACGTTCGCCATGACACGTTGAGCTGAGTGGATAGCTGGAACGTCGATCGTAGCAGGGCCTCCAAATATGTCTTCACCGATGACCGGCACAATAGCCTGAGTAGGGGAACCGGCTTCATCAACAATGATGGCAATCTGCCCGGTTGTGAGAGGAGTTGTCATGTTGACCGCTGCTAAATTTCGATGGAGTGTCAGCTTCAACGCAATTCTTGCTCAATAGAGTCGACGTCGACCACTTATAAGTCGATGGCGATGAAAAAAGGGCAAAAAGGGTGGAAAAGAGGGAAAAGGTGGATGGAAAAAAGTGGTAAAAAGTGGAAAGGCCGATAAAAAACGTGGACAAAAGGTGGGAAAAAAGTAAAAAGCGCACCTTTGGTGACTTTGGGTGATTCGACCTTGGTGTTATCGCCCTTGATTTCCATCGCGCCCAGCTTCTCTGTCACGGTTTCGGCGTCAGTCTTCGGTGAGGTGACCCTAGGGGTCGCTGATTTTGGCCGCTCAAACATTGCTGGAAGAGCTGGGACGGTGACCCTACGTGGGGAGGAGTGGGTGGACGATGCCATTTTAGAGGCCATTGTATGAAGTTGGTGTCGTTGTGAACTGGTAGAAGTTAGAAAAAAATTCAAGAGAGGCTTTTGTAGAAGAAAGAGAAAGAGGAGAGGAGAGGAGAGGAGAAAAAGACTCACCGACGAACAAAGCGAATCTGTTGGAAGGAACAACAGTTGGCAATGTTATATGTAAACGAAAAAATTCAACGGCATGAGGTGAGAAAAGTAACAGAGCACAGTGAAGAGTCTGCCGGCGAGGGGGTGGTGGGAGTTGGAGTCTTGGCATTTTTTGGCATCACCTTTGACCACTCCCTACCCTCCTCCTCTTCTCCCGGCTTATAACCTGAGTCACGGGCTCATAACGTAAAGTTGCGGACTTATAACCTGAAGTCGTAAGGGCTAATAGCCTGAAGGGCATCTGCTGCCTGACCAACATCTCTCAACTTCACTTGTATCTTCTTGCTCAGATTGACGATTGTTGACTCCCATATCTTGGTGGATGTCTTCATTACATGCGTATGTACCATGCACCTCTTCATGATGAAGGTTCTTGAAGAAAGGTCAGACCATGTCTCGGTACAAGATGGGTATGGAGCAAGTTGCGATGAAGGCCACTTACTCTTTATTCAAAGCAGGGACGCATTGTTGTCAGCGAGGTACAAGAGCCTTGCACACCTTGTGACACTGTGTCTTGCAGTGACAGATGTCTGGGGAAGGCGTTGTCATTCCTAAAGGCTCTCTCACAGCCGCCCAGTTTGTATGTCGCTCTTGTGAGGTCGGCGACCAAGGTCACGGCCTTGTTCCTTCTTGGGCAACAGGCTTTCACCTTCATACACAGACCCAGCAAGGCCAGACATCGTGTAGCATGAAAAACGTGAAGTTTTGGATCCTAAATCGACAGACTGGGGTCAGTGAATTCACGCTCAAAGGGCAAAGACCTCGTCGCGTGGCCGTCAACTTACCGTCAACTTCTGTCAGTATATCTGAAGCATTTTGAAGGGCTGAGCCTTGCCACACCTCTGTTTGGAGGTGTCCATGGCTGTGCCGGAGCACCGACAACAGTTGAGAGATGTTGTGGTGGTTGGAAAGTTGAGAGGGAGAAGCTTTACGAGCCTCGAAGGTTATGAAACATCGTGGGAAGTGCGCAAATGCGCTAACGCAATGAGGAATAGTCGCAAGATGCTAGCACAATTGCACTAATAACGGCGATTGGTACATTGGGAAACTATTCCGACATTCAGATAAGATCATTGGCAGGAATAAAGGACGGAAAACCGCAGGCAGCTCGCGTACGGCTCACTTCGACAGTGCCCCTGCTTTGCGCGACAGAGCTTTCACGAGGTTTCTAGAAATGACAAGGGTAAAATAAATGGTTGATATGTTGTTCGTGCTCGAACATGATGGCTGATACCCCGAGTCTTTTGATTCTGCTAAACTTGTCTTATAGTATTAAACCAGCCATCCCAAACAATGACCAGGGATCCCGGAAGACCCTGACTGAAGAGACGCAGTGGCACATCAATTTAAATACTTCGCTGTCTTGGACGAACCCGATGTCTTAGAAGTCAGACTAAAGGCGATGACCAGCAAGGCGTAAATTCAACCCATCCCAAAAGAGGGTTTCGGGAAATACCAGGGAATTTCAGGCCAGGAGAATAAAACGTTGAAAATCTGTAAAAATCACATCGGTATTCTCTGAATTTCAGCAAAATTTGTTTGGATATCAGATCAAACGTCGGCCCTTGTTTCTTGTTGTCGTCGCAAAACAAACAGCCGAAAAGAATTTAAAAGTACTTCTCCGAGAAAACAAAAACACATAAAATTTCAATAACTTAAGCTGACTTTCTCTGTCGCGATTGTGTTCGTCCTGTTGTGTCGGAAATGAAAGACTGGACTGGGTATAGCTCAACTCAGTCCTATGACCTGGTAGTTGTAGTTGCACATGGGGGATTCGCTCGGATGCTGTGGACTGTAAATGGCAGAGTTTGCGACCTAGATCGATAACGGTTACTTTCATTTCGAAAAATTTCCGGAGACACACATACCGGGACAGGACCAGTTCCTGAGACCACTTTGCTGTTTCCATTGTTGATTTGAATGGACACAGTTCCAGTGGCAAGTCCGGTGAATGTGACCGCGTTGTATCCCGCAGTGAGAGTCTTTGTACCAAGTGATTTCCCGCCAACGGTGGCGGTGGCAGTGAGGCCCGTTTGTCCCTGCTTCACGAGGACGACTCCCTGCGAACACATTAACAAAGGCCGCGGAATTTTCATCTCACAGAAATGATCTTACAGTCAGTATATCCAGTGCAGTAGAACCAATACTGCTAGGTTTTGCCAGTGGATCTGCGGAGCAATCTGCATTAACCAACAAAAGATGATGCCAGAAAGTGCCCTGCGCGACAGCTCCATTTGTGGGGTACATGTTGGCGGTTGACGTGTCTCCCCGTTGCCATGCTTGGATAAATGACTGCAAGATCTGCCAGTACCCGGTGTGGTCGAAGCCGTCGCTGTAATAAGGGATGTTTGGAGCACCTGCAACGCCTTCAGGCCAGTTGTGGCCCATATAATGGCTTTCTCCGGCATCGTTCCAGGTCTGTAGCTCGACCATGTCAGGCTGCACTTGCATAACCTCACCAAATCGGTTTTCCAAATTCGCTTCACCTCGACGATACCAGTTGTCGCTTCCATCCATGTGCTTGAATTGCAACGGAGAGGCTCCCATAATGAAGAGCTTCCCTGCAGAACTGGCCGCCTGGTGAAAAGTCACATCATCGCTGTCTGAAACCGTGACGGCCTGCCCTTCAACCGGCCAAGAGTTCCAATTGAAAACTCCATCCTATGAATGTTGTCAGCTAGGTATGTGCCTATGGGATTGAGAGATTTTTCACATACTAGCGCTTGGTAGTTAGTGTTGCTGAAGAAGGTTGTCGACGGAGTTGCTTGGTAAAATCCTGGCACAATCAGGATAGATGTAGCGTTAGCTCCTGAGTTCATATATTGCCTGAACGAGTTCCATTGATCGCTACTGAAACTCTCTCCCTGTTTTAGTCCGTTAGTACACCAAAAGCTGCAATCACCGATCATTCAACCCACCCCGAAAGAAGAGACCAGCGGCGTCCCTGAACCTTGATTAGTTGCCGTCAATCCGTATTCATAGGTTTTACATACCCTTGTATTTGAAGTAAGTATCGCGCGTGATATATTCTTTGAGGTAATCCTGGAAAGTGTTGGGACCACCGGAAAATTTATAGGTGAAGTCAATGGAGAAGAAGAGTTTGAAACCAGTGCCGGCGGCATGATTAAAGAGGGAGTCTACGCAACTCTCCGACCAGTCCGCAAATTGATCTGCCAAATCTTAGTATCTTTCTGGTAGAATTTGGGAAGACTGACTAATGTTGAGAGCAAATGCCGTGACACCCAACTTCTTGGCGTCCTGAATATCGGTAAGAGCATGATCGTCGGTGGTTGTTCCAACCTTTTATCGATTAATTGTGGAAGCTAGCTTCGTTTTCTGTGGTGGGTATTTACCATATAATGCATGAACCTGGGTGCAAGTGTCAGCCATCTCTTCGCGAAAGACAGAAATCCCTCAACAGGTGGCTTGAGGAAAACTTACACAGGCTTTCCAGTTTGAGACGAAGAACCACCCGTGGTGGTGGTCGCGCCAGAAGAGGTTGATGAAGATTTTGTCGTCGAGATAGTGCCTGTTGTGGAGGACGTTGATACCTTCGTCGTTGTGCCCGCCGGGTTGGATGTCGTTGTGGTGGTGGTCGGGGTAGTTGTCGGTGGCGAACTCGTCGCCATACCGCGGGTCGACTTCTAACATTAGCAGGTAGATAGGGCAGACAGAACCTTCAATGCGGCTCTGACCGAGGTAAGAAACGTACCAAGACTGCCGACGTGGCTCCTGCCGGAACTGAAGGGACACAAGTACCAACAGCACTTCCTGTACCATAATAGGCACCCACCAGGCCGACTTCGCAGCAGAAGCCGTTTCCATACATTCCTTTCCACAGGGACCAGCTCGAATCTGCACACTTGCCAGGACCTCCCTCGATGGATCCGACACACTGGCTGTCTAAAATGCGGAATCAGGATGTCTTCTTGAGGCAGGTCATATCCAAGACTTACTAGAAGAACAACAAGCTTCAGCAACCCCGCTGCCACCTGGTTGGCAGTATAAAGCTGAAGGACAGCAAGCCCCATTGCCGCAAGACTTGCTGTTGGCGGGACAAGTACTTTCCTGCAACGACCAGCCCTGGGTGACTGATCGGGCGTGGAGCGATGCAAATAAGTTTTTTGGCAAAAGGCCTCCCAGAGCCTGGGCGGCCAAGCCGCCGAGAATGAAAGCTGAGGATCGAATGAACATTTTCGTAGAAGTGAAGAGAAACGAGAGATTGAAGTGGTTGACGATATCTCAAACTCGAGAGGTCAAGGCTCTATTTATCTGCTTTCTCTCTGAACCTCTTCGAACCTCTCGACTGTCACCTCAATCTTGGTTCATTTGTTCGCTATTATTTTGAATGCCGTAGTCTCCACCTCGCATCCTCGTGATCATCGAAATATCTTTTTCAATTGAGCTTCCAATATCGACCATCGTGGCACGGCCCTTGGCTCCGGTTTCAAAGCATCAGGTCCCTCCTGAAGATGGGTGTGCCCCGTATGATCGAGGCTGTTCGAAGAGGGCTGCGAGCGAGTCCACCCACCACAAACCACGCAACCTCATCTAGACAAGGTCGGGAGTGAGTTCTCATGATCTCTCACCGATGAGAGCGCGGCTCAGGGGTCATTGTCGTTAAGATGGTGGGGATGACCATCAATGGGAAAAAGGCGCGGTGGTGGGAAATTGCGATTTGGTCTATCGCACGGAAAATATGCAGAAAAATATCCTGGGGAAGTGCAAAGAGTTTGTGCTAGCCAGGGTATCTATATGGTGGCCGTTTCGAGTTGAGCTGGGGCTCGTATTCCATCATGCCTCAACCGGCGCATAATCAAGGCAGGTGATGGATAGGTAAGGGTGAAAATGTCCGTGGTCTGAAAGATTTAAGCGAATATTACATCCGGGGTCCGCGGCGGTATCCGCGCCCCATCTTTGACTGGCTCAATAACCAAACCTTCCTCCTGAAACAACCAGAATCTTAAATCACCCTCAGCCTTGCCAGGAACCCTGTCGCCGGGCTCGGAAAAATTCCTCGCCTTTGGCCGGTCAGGAACCGTGTCTCTTTGGGTTTCGTTGCTTAAGTGTACACGAAATGTCAGGCACAGCATTCTAGGCACGAGATTTCGAAAACATGATCTGGTTCTCAAAGACAGACAGGAATGCCGGACTAAAATCGCTGCTTGCGCGAATAATTATGGCTGAATGCTCGTTACATCGTGGTGGATCTCTCATCCGAGGCGTCGCTGTACAAAGGAGGTGACGGCAATCTAATACTACTTTGTTCGATATTACTCTTTACTACAGCTGACGGTGTCGCTGAGGCAGTGTGGGTCCCGGAGAGGTGAGGAAGAAAGGGTTGAAAAAGCTTCTTCGACCAACACCTCGGGCAATTGGCATCACGCAGAGCATACGATTTACTACCAAATCGAAGCAATGGAACCGGACTTCGATCGCCGTAGCGGCTCAATAGCCAAACTAAGCACAATGATATTCAAACGGAGTTGGTATAGCCGCGCCCCTGATAAGAATTGGTCCAACGTCCAAAATTTGGAATGGCATTTACTGTGAAACGAATCAACAAGTCAACTAAACAGGAGCGGCTACGCCCACGACTTGCCAACAGTGAGATTAGACACCAACCTCTAGACCTCTCAAAATCGAAAACTCTTCCGCTTCTGGTTCTGTAAACTCGATCACAACTCGATCACAACTCCAGCCAACGCTTCCATCTCCCATCCAGTCACAAACTTCCAGAAGCCTTCTCCTTGATTCCAACTCTGGTGGTGGGAACAATGGATTTGCCCCAGTAAACCCAATCACTCTGACTTCTCTACCACAGTCGCTCTTCCAGTGTGGAATGGATCCACAACTGTGGTCCGGAAAGCACGAGCCTTGACCTTGGTTTCGAACAAGACGTCCATCTCGGCAGGGGTTCTGCCTTTGGGCTCCGGGAGGCGGAAAAATGTCCAGATGAGCGACAAGATACAAAACCCGGCCCAGATGAAACCACCCTTGCCCCGAAGATTCCAGGCACTTGGATTGAGAATGGGTGGATTGAGAAAATTGGCGCAAATGCTGGCGATGTTGTACGCGTTTCGAGCCAAGACCACGGTTTTAACCCGGAGTCGGGTCGATGGGATTTCGCTGACCAGGCAGTAGCAAACGGGACCCACAGTGAGATCGTAGGTGAAAACAAAGATGATCAGAAAGGCACCAGACGCCCATCCCAGAGCGGAGTCACTTGCGGATGGGATCCCCAGAAAGCCGACGATCAATAGGCACGAGAGGAGAACCGTCAGACCGAAGAGGTAAAGCTTCCTACGACCAACTCGGGGCATCAAAAACCACGACGACACAGTTCCGACCACGGCAATGCCGTTGGTGCCGAGACCGAAGTCGAACGCTTTCTCGGGGTTGAACCCAGCCTGTTCCAAGAAATAGACCACGTTTCCGCCAAACCAGATACCACACGAGACCTGAATGACCCAGGTGAGGCATGCAATCTCGGTTCGACGCCGGTTGGTACCTTTGAAACATTCCACATACGAGGTCCCTTCATCGACCTGCCTCTCGTGTTCGTTTGTGAGGATCATGAGCTGGAGCGTCCTGTCAATAGACTCGTCCGTAACCGCGCTCGAGGCAAGATGACGCAGTGCCGCACGTGCTTTGTCGACCTGGCCATGTCTGACCAGCCACCAGGGCGATTCGGGAGCGAACAAGATCTACTACGGTTAGTACAGTCGCTACGGTGCGGAATTTTCGTGTTAACGTACCCCTACAATAATGGGGACTGGCCACATCCACTGGATTGCGAATGGAATGCGCCATGCCCATTGATCGGCGCGAGACAAGACACCTCGTAGCACACCGCTGGCGATAAACTGGCCGATGACCCAGCACAAGTTGACAAAGCTGGTCAAAATGGGCCTCAGAGCAATCGGGGTGACGTCGGCTGCATAGGTCGTGGTGAGGGTCTGGAAAGCGCCAAGAGGTATGCCACAGAGGATCTCCCCTGCCATGAGCATGCCGACATTTTTGGCAAAGAACAGCAAGAAGATAGCACCGATGATCGTGAGCAAAGCTCCAATCATGGTCCGCTTGTATCCGTAACGGTCGGCGAGGACACCAGCGATTAATAGGCCAAGGATCTGACCGATGTTGGCGCCATTTTGGAGCCCAGTCTGCCATGACGAAGTGATCTGCCAATCTCCATTGGGAAGATGGACACCGAAACGCTCACGAAATTGAGGAAGACCGTAGAAATTGCCGAGCAGGGCGGTATCGTAGCCTTCCATGATGATGGCAAAGGACAAGGTGACGGAACAGACGATGGCGCGAGGGTAGAGTTTCACCGCTTGCCAGGCCGTGAGCTCGTGCTCAGCGTCGGTGGCCTGTTGAGCGCTCTTTGTGGCATCCATCAGATTGTCGACGCCCGGAGGGCAGTTCTCAGCAAGGTGGCCATCTCTGGTAACGTTGACAAATCTAGGCACTGAAGCTTCGACTTCAACTGCACCTTGCTTCTCTGACATGGTGTCTTGGGGATACCGATCAGGCTGGAGGTTTTCGCCGCACAAAGTGAAATCAATTTAATATCTTTAGACAGTAAACGAATGACATAGGTTTAGGAAACGATCAGGGGATCTGGTATTTTTGACGCTTCATTTATATTCTGCTCGTTGCCAGCCTCGTGTCCAAGTTCATGCGAGGTCGTGGAAGAGCACACAATCAACACTTCACCCTTGAACAAATTTAAGCGAATAATTTGTTTAGAATTCAACCCAAGGCTGTCGTACCCTTCCTGTTTCGGGTGGCCAGATCCTGCTACTGGAAGTATATACTTCATCCCTGGCGCTAATTTGACTAACCCTGATGTGGACTACACGAATCGAAGCCTAGACGCGGAGCGATTTTCACGGAGGGTGTCATTCTACCAAAAGGAACGAGCCCGGCGAATTATTTTGGCGACTACTGCCACTCCGAGCCCCAATCTGTTGTGTTTCCGCGAAGAATTAAGCCGCTATTCTTGACAACACTTTGTCAGCGTGGAAGGTACTGTTGGTTCCACCGTGGTAAGATTTGCGTGATCTTGCGTATTTCCACTTGCTTTGATAACAGCTCACGGGGTAGAGTTAGCCTCGTGCACAGAAGGGAAGCGCGAAGGACTTCATTTCCGTTTTATTTCTCGCACCAAAACCTTCTCAGACTGGAGTTGGTAGTACTTTCCCACCTCCCGACGAGATCAGTACACTCTTGCAATCCAGCGGCAGGCCAGATTCTATTTATTCGGCTTCACGAGGTGTAGAGCTGCAGTCGAGAAAACATGTTTCAGCATGATCATGGAGCCTCTGGGAAGGGTGACCTTCCTGTCATTCCATGTCCCCTAGCTTCTCCCCCATTCGAAGCACACGAACCTATGTATACTTCGACGCAGATACCAGAAAAGGCTCATGCCATGGGCGAACGTGACAGCAAGGACGTCCCTAGCTCGACGCGCTCGCTCACGTCGCCAAAGAACACCAATGTCGACAGCCTCGCCAGATGTCCTACATCTCCCTGTGGCAAGTGCGATAACCAACGGCCGCTCGGCCAAACACAACAGCCACATATGGCACGCAGAGATCGATTAGCAGTTCCCGGACTACTGGCGCCGTTAGCTCCGTCTGAGGCACGAGGTACTTCGGGTAGTGCACAACGACAAAGCGCTCACCGAGGCGAACTTCAAGGGCGGAGACCGCCATTTGGCTCAGATGAAGAGTTTCATGCAATTCGTAACAAACAACAAGAACTACAGGAGCTGAGACAGTCGCTCCTGACCAAGACGCAGTCACAACCTTTGCATCTGCCAAAGCCAGGATCGGCTCAGATCACTGAATGCCAGCCATCGAATGAGCGGAAGATCCACGCCCTGCTTCGGTTGCCACCAATGCTGTCGAATCCGGGGTACCCCGTGCCGCTTCTCGCTCCCATGCAGCCCTCCTTGACCACTCTCCCTCCGGTTGATCACCCTCCATCATCGCAGCTAGGTCCATGGAATAACACGGTGTTTAATTACAAATCTAAGGTTCTAAATCCACCCGGAATGTCTGCCAAGAGTTCAGGTGCATGAGCCCCTCGTCGCGGTTCATGATGTTGTGGTACTTTGGGCTTTGTCAGGCGAGGACGACTCCATGCGGGTAGGAAAGTATCTAGGAAAGGGCGTCGGGCTCTCATATTGGTTCTGGGAGTCTTCTAGGTCGAGGAATACTTCGTCTTTTATTTCCGCATCTACTGCAGTAATAGACCACCATCACTTGATACATACGCGATAGATTGATATGAACAGAGATCTCTTTCGCACGGCTGTATAGGCCCAAAGAGCACGCCTTCGACCTATGAATCCTCAAAAGGCTGACACAGACGCTGCTAATACGCCTCCATGAAGTCCCCCGTATCCTCCTCATCTCCTTGTCTAGCTTCCAACACCAAGTGTTCGGCCCAAATAGACACAGTGACAGGAAGGTTCAGCCCCGCCATCCTTTGCCGTAAGGCGACCACGAAATGGGATTGAGATCCACCCACAGTTAGGAGCACGTTCTCCAGCAGATGAAGCGAATCCTGAGAGTGCAGGAGGAGGCCACGCGTGTCGGTCGAGGCCGGGGTACAAGCAAGAACGTCAACCAGAGCGTCGGCTATACGGAAGATCTTGAGCTCCTACAATGTTTTCTTTCAGTGCTGTGGGGAAGTCGAGGGGAAGGACGAGGCTGCTGAACTTACCATGCCGTACCCATGAGGCTCGATCGACGATTTCGAGACCTGAGCGAAAAGCGAGAGCATATCATATGCAATGGAAGCGGGAAGAAACGCCGAGAACGCGTCGTCTTGGGCATGACAGGATACCGCGAATTGCGTGATGGTATATTGCCACAGCAGGATGCGAATCCAGCTCCGGGTGACGGTGATGTCGACCATTTGGCTCTCGTTGAGGTCTGTGCTGATTTCTTCTCGCCCGAGAGCACGTTGGAGTCGCGAGATCATTTCGGGCCGCTCTATTGAGCCGCGGAATATCGTGGGTGAGGGAATGGTCGCTTCGAGAAAGTGACCTTTTAGATAAGTAAACAGGCGAGTAAGGGAGAGGAACGCCGGAAGAGGAGAAGAATCGTGGCCATCGATAACTTCTGCGTCGGGAAGCACGGTGATGGGCCTCAGCGTGGCCGGCAACCCGTTTTGAACACAGTAGGTCCTATTGTTTCAGTCAGCGACTCCCTATCGACTGCTGAGGCAGATCCACACCTTTCCGAAACGAAGAGTATCCAGAAGATGCGCAACATAAGTTGGCGCCTCGCTGGTTCGACATCAGCGTAGGTTTCTGGACGCTGCAGTCCCAGGCCATGCGCATAGGTCAGCGATTCACGCAGGAAGAAGCCGGCGGTGCGGAGCCTGTCATTGTTGGCGAAGTGGACATGGAGAAAGAACGACGTTAAGAGGGAAGACAGTGTGTAGTGCTCGCGATGGTCGAAGCACCGTCGGAGTCTCTGAGACTCCGCTTCAAAGTCTTTGGACGTGATCGACCCGGCGGGAGTCTTGTGCTCCAGCAGCCGCAGTTGGGCGATCACGGCGGCACACAGGGCCGACGCCAGTGAGTATGACTCAAAATCCGACTGGTCGGTCCGAAGTTTTGAGACTAGGTCGCCATAGGAGACAATAGGCCACACGGAATACAGACGCTCCTGGAAAACCTCCAGGAATGGCTGGTAGTCGTCCAAGGAGAATCGGTGGACGAAAGTTGCGCTTGTGGTGCCGATTACAGATTCGGGTGTTGTGACGTCCATCCATTTATCCCAAGGATTCGATTCCTTCTCTCTGTGGAGCTTTTGCTGGAACCTTTCAATCTTTTCGCTTGTCCGTGACTGTGGACCGCGCGGCCCTCTCTTCTTCCGCGTCCGAAGGAAAGAGCATGGAACTGATCGATTTTGACACTCCCAGCACGGCTGTCCACCGGGGCACCGGACCCGGCGCAGCGCACATCCATCACACGGATTTGAGCTTCGCATGGTGGGGGTGAGTTGTCAAAAGCCGTAGACAGCTGGCAATGATTTTACCGTCTCGAGTGGCAACGGTTCGAGAGTCTGACAATGCACATGGTGAAGCCTGGTTGGAATGCATCAGACTTTTCTATGTCATCTCTTTGCCTTGGCAGGACCAGACTGCTGGTTGGCAATCAGGGACCACGAGTTGGAGGTTGAGGTGGGCCACAAATCAGTTTTAAAATCAGGTTCACCAGCATCCTAATGCAGGGGAATTTGGAACTAGAGCTTAAAAACTTCCCAGACCCTGGTACTGTCGCTCAGCCTCTTCCCCGGTCCCCAGACGCGCGGCGTTGACCTAGACCAGAACTTGCTGTACGTCTAAGACTACCGTGGCAAGTGACGCTATTGGTCCGGTTGTTTGTCACGTCGCACCCTTTCGATGAGCTTCGATGGAGACTTCTTTCTACTTAAGGCAGGATAAATTTCTCGCTTCGGTCGTCATGAAACCGTCTGTCCACGTGTCGTGCTTCACGTAAAAAGGCGAATCTGTGGGGCTCCAGATCATCACCCCAGCTCTTCTTCATTTACTAAAAGGTAGTGCGCCTTTATAAGCGGCAAAATCAACCGGGGATCGTGCAACTAGCCTTCCTTGTGACGATCAGAAGTGTCAATCCTGATCAATCACAGTGTGTTCCCGCCTGGGGTTCTGTTTCCTCCCTGGACGCTATCGAGCCGGATAATTAAGCGAGAAATTTTTCCTTTACAAGATCTTGACCACTGACCTGGTGGCTGTTGAAAGCGATGCCGCCGCGGAACCCCTTTAAGGCGGGGTAATCATAATTGATGACTAGCGCCATCGTCCTAGCTAGCAAAATAGATATCTCTATGTGGTGAGACATAAAATCAATGTATCTGACCGGGTTGTGAAGTGGCCATTGGCCTCGTGCAACGTCAACGAGTATCATGGCTTTCCCAAACCTCAACGTGCATAGCGGTTTTCTTGGTCTAACGCAGAAAGAAAGGCTGGAAGAGCTAGCTCGACAGCTGCAGCATCGCCAGGAGCTGCAGGCTCACAAGCAGCTGCACGTCAACCTTCTTCAAAATCCACAACCGCTGCAGCACGAGAAGAATCGTACTCCGTCCGATCCTACTGCTGCACCAGAGCCATCCAAATCTCGTGGCCGGCTGTTTCGCAGAGCAAGTAAGAAATCGTTGAGAGCAACTAGCGAGCATGACCCCGGCCAGACACCGTCGGCCAGCTCACCGGTCAAAGACAGCAAGCGTGATAACCATGTCCGCGGCTTCCTACGCCCTCGAACTCCAAAATTGAAGAAACCCTACCAGGACGAGGCTGTCTATGGGACCGAATCTGCTGGTCTTCGTTTGGAGAACAAACGGCTCCCGCCGTTCCCTGATGCCGCGACAATCGAACTCGAGGACAGATATTTTGAGGTAGGTGAACCTGGACATAATTTTATTCTATTGGCTCTCACGACGAGTAGCTGATCATGTCGCTAATCAAACGGTCAGCCTGGTGCGCCACAAGCTCTACCGGGGTCATCCACAGATCGGCGCGATCTCCACAAGATACAAGAAGTCTTGAAGGTGGTATCCCCCACCGCCACCGAAACCGTGTCTGTAGCGACAGACACTGCTCGACAACGACGGACTCGGACTCCATCATCATCTTCTCACTCGAGTGATCAACTCAGGGAGACCACGAAACTCCAGCTGAAAACGGTCGCTTCGCTTCCTTTACGGACTCCAACATACTCTCCTTTCCCGAGAGTGAGACTACATGACGGAGCTCACTTGGCTGCCACAACGAATCCTACGCCCCCGGCAACACCATCCTCTGGTTCGCACAGCCTCTATCATGAACCAGATGGACAAGGCCGTCGCAAGGCAAAGTCCGCATTCGGCCTGAACAACCGTGGGCCAGGGTCGCCTGAAAAGCCCAGCCCGACAAGCTCCTTCTTGGCCAAGGAAGACCTGTGTTATTGCGCTGAAAGATTCCCCACCCCGTTCACCAAGGACTTCACCCTCAGTCCGCAAGTTCTTAACCCGTCCTCTCTCTTTCTCTCCGGTGATACTGCGCTCACGAGATTCTCGCATGAAAGTCAGCCGTTGAGGATCTTGGAGGTCGAAGGCCAAGGCGAAGGTATGTTTACCGACCACATCATCGTCTGAGGGATTCCCCCACTGACTCCCGATCTATTAGATGGCTACGGGCGGGAGATCGCCGTCAGGATCGCGGGCGCCTACGTGGTGAGCATCCGGTGGTCGGGCCTTGAATTTAATACGCCGAGCTCGCGACTAGACCTAGGGCCCGAGCTGCAAAATTTCAAAGCGTTAAGGTGGCGCGTCCCGTCGAAACTGCCGTTCCGCAACAACAGCATCGATCTCATCTCTGCGCGAGCGATGTACAGTAGCGTCAGCCTTGATGGAAAAGGCTTGGGCAACTGCCACAGGAGTCCCATTGCCACCGCCAAGGAAATCGGTCAAATGGCGGACGAGTATTACCGGACGTTGAGTGACGGAGGGATTCTGGAGTACATTTTCTTTGAAAGCCGAGTGACGAGACCAGGACACCTGATGCGGGAGCTGGAAGACTTCCTGATGGGAGCGTGTCGATGCTGCGACGACCATCGTCCCCTCTCAGATCGTTCGCTGACTCCATCCTTGCAAGACGAGAAGTGTTTCGGAACCGTGTCCAACGACGACGGTGTTTACGAATGTCGGACTGCGTCACCACTGCTGCCACCTTTCTTGCCGAAACCTGTTGCACCGGATGCTACAGTGGAGCCAGCGGCCGCCGGTGAGGCTATGCCTTCTGGCCTCACTATAGAAGTCTTCCTCCACATTCTGGAACGGAGTGGCTTCTCGGGTGGGAAGAAGTCAGTTATGACCTTTCGGCCAGCGACCCTGCAAAAGCTGTATTACAAAGACCAAAGATCTACGCAGAACCAGCGGACACACTTACTTTGTGCCCCAGACCACAAGTTGGAACATTTTCCAGAATTCGTGGGCGTGGAACGTAGTGCGAACAAGATCACAGCGCAGGAACGGCTTTTGTCTGCAATATACAGTGAGTGTAAACAGAGAAACACAGGGTGGCGCTGCGTGGTCGGGTGGTCCGAAAAAACGACCGACCGGACGAGCGGCTAATCCTGACGTGACGTTGGCATGGAAGTCTGTCAATTTCGTCCCCCATGGGGATCTTTGGAGACTGTCTGGGGGGTTATGTAATACCAACTCAAGTATATCATGAGAGGTGGGTACGAATAATAGAGAACCTCTCGAAACATGAGTTACTCTGAGTTGGACATATACTTGTCGTCGGATCATGATCTGTGTAAGAATTCAAAAGTTGGCGCAAAGTTTTTGGATGCTCCTGAAGTTTTACCATCCGTAACATTTTCCCCTCTCGGTCCCAAAAGCGGATGGAAATCAGATGCATTTTCGTCCGCTAATTCTGCACACTACATCGAGCATCGGAGCACAAGAGCTCTATCACCGGCCCAATCAGTGCGCTGTCGAGATCCAAGCTCATCAATGCGGTCACCATAACGGATATGGGCGAGTTTGGTTGCGTGACAATCGACCAGATTTTGTCTTTGACCGCAACACTGTACTGGTAGTCCAGCAAAAGGTCCTTGATTCTGCCGCGGGGATCCAGCACGCTCAATTGAGGATCGGGTCCAAGCTTGATGACGACGAGGTCATTGAGGCCCCTCGCCGCGGGAATTTTCACCAACATGCTTGGAATGCCGGGGTAACTTTCGAAATCGACTTCTACATAGCCAATCTCGTAGCCGCCGACGCTGACCTGAAACGATGCCGGTTTCTCGGTGACTGACAGGAACCGAAATGTCAAGCTTTTGCCCCCAGCGTTGGCACGCAACTCGCCTGTGGCCTGGCAGAACGAGATTGGAACACGGCGGATTGGGGATCGTCCTGCAGTGCCGTCTGGGTCGTCGAATCCGTTACACTCCGTGTCGTCGTCGTCTTCGCCGTCCTCAACCACTGTAAATTCTCCATCTTGGCCCACAACGACAAGCACTTCGAGAGAATGTGGGTTCTTGCACCCATTTCCAGGGACCAAATCGCCGTCAAATGGAATGATGGTGCCCTCTCGTGCAAGAATCGGGAGATTTTGGAGAGGCCGGAAGAGTATGAGGTTTCGGTCGCCTTCATAGATCGTACCGGTAAAGATATCCACGTGTCTCCCACGAGGGATCCACGCACGAGTCGCCGCCAGGCTGGTACGGACATCTCGGGGGACCACAATAGGAGCGACGATGAGGCTGTGCCCAAAATAATATTGGTTCGGTACCTCGTATGCCTCTTCCCTCCTCGGAAACTCCCAGTACATGGGCTGGACCAAGGGCTCCAGCGAATGGGCCCCCTGGTAATTGATGCTGTAGAGGTATGGCACCATCCGATGTCTGAGTTGCATGAAGAAGCGAATAATGCCGGCAGTTTCTGGCCGGTACAGCCACGGCTCTTTCGAGGTCCAGGGGCTGTTCGAGGAATGGAGGCGGAAGATAGGAGAGAACGTCCCGAGTTGGACCCAGCGAGCAAACAACTCGTCGTCACGACTTCCGTGCATATGCCCGCCGATATCGTGGCTCCACCAACCGTAGCCGATATTTGACGCGGTGGCCGTGAATTCCGACTGAAAGGCGAGGCTGTCCCAGGAGGCGATAGAGTCGCCAGAGAATCCCACCGGATATCTATGACTTCCCGGTCCTGCGTATCGGGAAAGGATCATTCCACGGCCGGGACACCGGTGGTCGTTATCCAGAAAGTGGAAATGATTCAGTAGCCATAAGGGATCGAATCCAGGGACGGAAGAAAACTCCCCTTGTTGATAGTCGATCCACACAAAGTCGCAGCCGTTTTGCTGGAGCTGTCGATGCAGGAGGTTCAGGTATGCATTCATGAACTTGAAACATGTCGGATTGAAGGTGATCGGGGGTTTATGCTCGGTATCTAGACCCAATTTCCGTGCCATTGCATCGTAAGCGTCTTCGTGGGCGTGGATACCGGCGTGAGGGTGATCATTTAGCGACATCTTCAGTGTCTTCGCACGAAGCCCCGCCGTGAAAGCCTGGGGATCGGGAAACAACTTTCGGTTCCACGTGTAACCGGTCCAGCCCGTGTGCTGAACTTGTTCCTCGCTGACGAGGTGCCAGTCCATGTCAATGACGGCCACGCTGAGTGGAATGGCCCTCAACTCAAATTTGTCCATGAGACCCAGGTAGTCGTCGGCTGTGTACGCATAATACCGACTCCACCAGTTCCCCAAAGCCCAGCGGGGAAGGCGTGGCTGCGCCCCCGAGATTTTGTAGAAAGATCTTATGGCCTCCTTGAAGTGCAGTCCGTAGTGGAAGAGATATCCGTCGAGTCTGTCGCCTGCTGGGCGGGCCTGGACAAAGCCGTGGCCGTCGAACACCATGGATTTACTGTCGTCGACGAAAGCATATCCTGATCTAGACAGAATGCCGATCTCAAGGTTGCAACGACCGTCTACTTCATCCAAGGTGCGCGCGGTGCCCCCAAGGTTAGACGAGTCCGCCTGGCCATACCGCCACTGTGCTCCCCACAAGGAGGTTTTGCTCTTGAAGTCGACAACCAATCCGTGCGGGCTGAACCGTTTCTTGTCGTACGTAAGGTGCAAGGAGGGGGTGATGATCTCAAGATGACCAGCTCTATCGATGATTCGATGTTCGGGAATAGGCAGGTTGCGGTTGATCGCAAAAGTTGACGCATGATCTTCGAATGCCCCGTCGTGGGACCATTCACAACGGAGAACGTGATCTCCCAGCAAGGTAAACCGGTAGTGATCGCCCTTCACCACAGCGGCTCCTTGTGCCACAGGCTGGCACGGAAACAGATATTTTTCCATTGTCCAAAAACACCTTTGTAGCAGCTAGATCCCACAGAAGGTGGGCAAGGAGATAATCATACCAGCAGCGAGACGCTCTATTATAATTGAAATGCGGGCAACTGGACGTTGACTAGTCGCATATACCGGACTACCGCAGTGCAGATTTGATCGCATGCCTGAGATCCGGACGAAATCCCCGGCGTTCCGCGCGATAGCGCAGAGACCTACATGGGCTGACAAGGGACGCGCCTGGCGTCGAAGTCACCAAGAGAAAGTATTGAAGGTTAATTATTGGTCGCCTAAATTGATCTCTGGCATTAAGTCAAGTGATATCGGGAACGGCAGACCATTTCCCTTACTGCGACGCTAATACGTAAACGATAGAGCGCCATGGAAAAACTCTGGCGAATATTTTATCCTCTGAAACGTTGTCGCAACGAGGTTTCCACTGAATGTTAAGTGGAGTACAGCCCATTCGATGCTGCTCAGGCGAGCACCGGGCTAGGCTTGTAAGTCTGGCGCAGGATTCCGCTCACCTCTGAAAGCTGGCGAGGGTAAATTAGAAAAAAAGACCCCAGTTTCTCATCCCCGATGAAGTCCTCATATGAATGAGCAGAAAATAAGAGCATCTTACGACTGTTCCGTCTGGTGGCGCTGAATTAGGCTAGTGTAGCTATTTGTACCCTGGAGCACAATACGGGGCTCGAAAAGAGCCCTGGTACTTCGCAACCGACAAGCGGCGTGTCTTCTGGGAAAGATCGAAAATGCCTCGAGATCCTGACCTAGTCTTGACATGCTGATCATGAGGCATGCGTCTTGCGTACGTGGAGAACATATTGTTTGCCCGCGTGTCTTCCTGGCCTGAGTGCCCACTGAAGTTTGAGTCTTGAAGTTCCGGGAGTTCAAGAATTTTGGCGCTACTTGGGTCGAGCCATTAACTTGTTTAGTCCCTCATTTACACCTAAATAATGAAGACTGACATTGTCACCACTCCTCTTTCGAAGTTCTGCGTCTTGAACATCTTCTCTGTCCGGAGGCGGCTGTCAGCTCCCAATGTTTCAAACATTTGCTTCTGTGCGGCTGTCCGACGCAGCTCGAGTGAATCGGACTGAGGATTTGAAACAAAAAAAGCAGAGTGTTCGACAAAGAGCATGCTACCCTTGCCGGAGCCGCAAGACTAGGTGCAGTGGCCAGCATCCGTGTGATGGCTGTCAAGTTCGCGATATAGCGACGCAGTGTGACTACACAGATGAGGGCGCGAGACGAGCACCGCCGAAGACGTAAGCAGCGACGACATCCCCAACCACCCCCGAAGCACCCTGACACTAGACCAGGCGTTTCGAGAAGATCTCTCAGCAGCTGGAAGGTTACCGAGCCACGTTGAAGAAAATATTTCCGGAAACTGATCCCGGCCGACTCAATGGGCTCTCTCGCGAGGAACTTGTCACGCTGGCCTCAACAGTTATTCCAATCCCCCATGAACGGCCACCACAAGCGTTGGTCGAGCAGGTGCCTCCACCGGCCCTTCTCTCTTCAAAAGGACATGACCAAACTAAGCTACAACGTGGGCAAGGTTATCCTTCGATCAACGACTTCAAAGATGATGTTGAAGCACTATCCTTGTTCACGACGCAAAACCCAGCTTGTCTGGACATGTCGTCCGTAACGAGCCTACTATACGTGATCAGATCCATTGACCCTGATTGTCTATCAGGTTGCTCGAATACACACTCCTTGTCTTCTTGGAAGCCAGCCCATTTGGCCTGCGAAACAGAGAGGCACGATAAGACACAAGCGTGCACCAGGGTCACGACGTGGGACGAACGATCGATCATCGACAGATATTTCACCTACGTCCATCCATTCGTCCCACTGATTGAGGAACGCACCTTTCGAGATACCTACACCTCTAGCGGAAGGACAGATACAAGGTGGCTTCTTCTCCTAAATGCCGTTCTAGCCACAGGCAGCTTAGCGGCTCAAAGCTCTGAGGATGTTACTCACGAGACGTACTTTCATCGAGCCAAGTCGTACCTAAATTTCGACACCTTAGGCTCTACTCACCTCGAAACGGTCCAGGCACTTACTCTGCTCAGTGGCATATATCTTCAGTATACTAATGTTCCGATTCAGGCTAACAATATAATGGGGGCGACGTTGAGAATGGCCTTAGCACTTGGTCTACATAAGGATCCCCTAAGTGGAATCGATATTCCAGACGCTAGGCTACTCACCGCAGAACTACGACGAAAGATCTGGTGGTGTGTATTTATCGTTGATGCTTTTGCAGAGAACACCATAAATCGACCCGGTATGGCGCGTATAACTACTGCGGTTACCGTACAGCCTCCCCAGCAACCTATTGGATATTCACTTGGACTCCTTAATCTGGTACAAGAGAATATACAATTTACTATACTCAGTACGCAGGTGAAAGATGCCATGGCCGACACATTACTGCTGGAGCAACGTGAATTTCAGAATTTCGACACGGCTTACCTCGAATGGTTCAGACACTCTTCTGTGCAAGTCCCGACATCAGACACTCTCGTCGATGAGTCGCACGGCGAGGGCACTCTTAGGAATGTTATGAGATGGCGCTATCTTTGTCATAGGATTATTCTCTACAGACCAATTCTGCTGGCGTGTGTCCTCCGAAAGATTCCGTACGAACAACTACCCCCCGAGAAGAAAGCGGTGATTGAGCTTTGCCGAAATCTTTCCTTCGACCTTATTCGTGATATTGCCACTAATTGGTCCTATCCGGCGGCGTGTCGATTGTCGGCTTGGAACGCGACACGTCTACAGTATCAAGCGACGCTAGTGCCTCTTTTGCTGTTGTACTCTGACACGCTGGGTGATATAGCTCTGGTCGGACAGAGCCGCTATCATGTCGAGCTGGCCGTCTCTGTCTTGGGATCACTTCAAGTTTGGTACAATGCGGCACGGAAGTCCGGACTTCTAATTTCTAAGTTGCTTGAACGAGCAAAATGTCGTCACTTCTCTACAGCACCTCAAGCCACGCACGAAACACGCTCAACAAATTCGATGAGCTCACCATCATCTGGAATGATATCTATAGCACCATCTCCACCTTCCACAACTCGTTCTCCTACTACAGAGTTAGAAGTCTCCCGTCTAGACGATTATGGCGGTATGCACTGGTCGAATACACATGACGATCAGAAGATCTGGACACATCACTCGTCGGATAACCCAACATGGATTGCAAATTACGGGAATTCGATGGGCGAATACTAATGCATGGCAAGAAGGGATTTGGTCCCAATATGACTGGGTTCAACATCTTTCGTGCAAGTGTATAATCTGATGTTGATACCGAGCATGGTTTCCACCCGGTTTTAATTGGCTCCAATCCAGAGACTATCTCCTATGAACGAACCAAGGCGTTTCTGGCAGTCCTTGCCACCAATACGCCTTCGCTTGCAGCAAGAAACATATTGGTCTGGAAACGGAGATGAGTGCTGGCAATCGTCCCATCCGATGAATATATACCCATCCCATCCCACGAAATGTAGGATGCCATCTGGATGGTTATCGGACGTTATGATCATGGGACCACGTATAATATATTCTATTAAGCAGCGGTGTAGCTCATACATTTCAAAATCGATCAGCTCAAATATTTCTGGATCCCTAGGTTGACTTCTCTCACACCCGTATCGATACTATATATTACCTATGGCTTCAACAGTGTCATCCACGCCCTCGTTAACACTTGCAGGTTCCGCCTTAAGCAGTGGCTACTTCGGGACGCCCGAACTAGTCGATCTAGATATACAGCGCCATAAGAAATACCCTCCTATGATCGAAACCAGGTAGAAGACTTAATATTGAAATACCCTCTGCCAGCTGAGCAAATAATGATTTCTACATTATCAAACCGCAAGCTAAAATCCTCTCAATCTACACGTCTACCTACAGAGAGGCCTTTATCTAACAGCTTTTTCGCCATCTCAATTAACAATACCTCGCTTAAGCTAGACAAATACTACGCGCTCACAGATATAACCAAAGTTTATATTATAGCAATTGTTCTTAATCCATACAAGAAATAGTCATACTTCGAGGCAAGCGTCGAATCGCCTTGGATATCGTAGAGTCTATTCAAGCCAACGAATGCTTTAGAACTGGGGTGCAACACAATGAAATAGGCAGGATTGGGTTTTTTTAGGGGCCATGATTATCATCCGGATGGTGACCATCCCATCCTCATAGCTATTCTCATATGAACCATCCCGTCCAGTCGTCGGAAGGGAAGTGTGGCTGGAGAGTCAAGCCAAGGAGCAATGGTAGGTAGGGTATATTGTTCGCTTAAACGTAGACTATTGGCCGACGCCAAAGGAAAGCGAAAATTCGTCACCCCTTTAAAGTGGCTCACTGTTGACGCTAGACCATTAGACTGAGTCTACCGGTACGGGGAAGCTGCAAGCCGTATCCGAGCAGTGCCTACACAACATCAAATACTCCACAATTGCTATCGAATCCGTTCTTTTGCTCGCCAAATAACCTAGAGAAGAGCCCCGGTATGAGATACAATTTCACGAGATGGCATTTTTTGGCATGTGTGTTGGAGTCAAGGTCACACGATGACGTAACTTTCACGCACTGCCTTGTTTCATTTATGCCATGCCAAATTCGTAACTGAAACGGGGCTGGATTTTTGTCAACTTTGCTTCTATTTCTCGCTTGATTTTTGTTGAATGTGGACGCACCCTAACACCGCATACTTTTGATAGGCGAAAAACGGTGATAATATTGGCTGGTCCTGGGATAGGTAATCGAGGAGCAGAAGCTCGATAATGAATTAGGAACGTTGTTTCATGGCACAATGCGTAAATATGCTTCCAGCCGGATGTGCGGTATTGTTTACTAGATCTCTTCAGTGATCTTGAGTGCGCAGACTCAAAATCCAACTTTTCCACTAAATTTGACTCGTTCTTTTATGCGTGGTTCTTGTGACGCCTATCTATCATTCAAAAGTGTCCACGATACTACTCCAGGCTGTTGACACGGAATTACTTTGTCACGAAGCACGAAGGTTCTCCGTGGACGGTACGTCGACTGGGACCAAAATCTTGTGAGAATTCTGCAACACCTGAGTCTAGCGATATGTCCGCCTTATCCAAGCCATACCGACAGAAAGGCCGCAAAGTCCTAAACAGATCCCGATGCGACAGAGCCTGTGGATCTTGCCGCAGTCGCAAAGTTCGCTGTGACGGTGAGCACCCATGTAAAGAGTGTCGAGTATCCGAGGATCCAAATCGTTGCGACTATACTGCGCCAACCCAAAAAAGCGAATTTTCACAGAGGTTAGTCGCCCGGTTGTCAGATCTTCAGATTTTTCTCACCTTCAGTAGATCTGCTGAAAAGGAACTCCAGGCCTATCGAGCGCTGTTGGAAAAAGTCTTTCCAGATACACATCTGAGTCAACTGGACGGGCTCTCCCGAGAAAGACTTGTCTCGCTAGCTGTGAGCTCGGCGCCCACATTTCAGTCAAAATCAGCACCATTTACCTCGGATAATGGCAGTTGTCAATCTGCTCTGTCGTTACCTCACGAAAACTTAGATCGAGAGAATCCCACAGTTTTTTCGGCAACGGCATCTCTCGAAGATGCAGATGTGCTCTCCTACTTTGCAACGCGGAACCCTGCTTGTCTCAGCTTTGCTTCAGCCACGAGCGTTTTGCATGTCATTAGATCCATCGATCCTGACTGCCTGTCGCTGTCACCTAAAACGCACAACCCATGGCCCCGGAAACCAGACAACCTCGGGCTGGACAGAGGCAAAACTGCTAGTGAGGGCTTACCAACGTCGGATGAGACTTCCGTTATCAACGCATACTTTGCCTATGTTCACCCATTTATACCGCTGCTCGAGGAACGGGCTTTCAGAGACATCTACGAGTCTGGCCAAAGAGCGGATAGAAGGTGGCACTTGCTCCTGAATACCGTTCTGGCCACAGCTTGCCTGGTAGTCGGGAGTCCCGGGGATGTTACTCATTATACCTACCTAGATCGAGTTAAACAGTATCTCAGCTTGGAAACATTAAACTCGACTCATCTTGAGACAGTCCAGGCCCTCGCCCTTTTGAGTGGTGTTTATCTTCGTTACTTTGACAATACAATCCAAGCTAATACTCTAATGGGAGCTACTTTGAGAATGGCCACGGCTCTAGGCCTCCATCTTGATCCTATTCTCGGTCAAGGTAGTCTTTCAGATGGGACGCTAAGCAACTCTAACCTTCGGCGGAGGATTTGGTGGTGTGTCTTTATACTTGATATCTACGCCGGAAACACTATAAACCGACTGAATATGGCGCGAATAAATGATGCAATTACTGTAAAGTCTCTGCAGGGGCCTATCGGTCAACCAGTCGGAATATTCAACTTACTTCTCGAGAATATCCAGTTCGCCAGAATCAGCACACAATTACAAGACGCGATGGCTACTACGCTACTCCTCGACGAACACGATCGCCAGAACTATGACCGAGCATATCTCGAGTGGTATAGGCACTCGTCTATTCAGATGAATGTGTTGGATACTGTAACCCACGAATCGCCCGGCGAGGGCATTCTCAAGAACGTTATGAGATGGCGTTATCTCTATGAAAGAATTACCCTTTATAGACCGGTTCTACTTGCCTGTGCGATTCGCAGAACCCCTTACGAGCAATTAGGCCTTGAGAAAAAGGCAGCGATCGAGCTCTGTCGAAATCTCTGCTTCGATCTCATTCAAGATGTCGCCGCCCACTGGGCACAACCTACGGCGTGTCGATTGTCCGCTTGGAACGCAGCGCGATTCCTTTACCAAGCAGCTTTAGTGCCACTACTTTCACTGTACTCGGACGAGCTAGCTGATTCCAGCCTTGATCCTTATAGTCGCCGTTATATTGAGTTGGCTATACTCGTCATGGGAGACTTGGAAATCTGGTCTACCACGGCACGACAATCCGTGTGCTTGATTTCCAGTATGTATAAAAGGAGCCAAGTTCGTTCGACGCTCAAATCCACGCCAGGAACAGTCTCCTTCGCCTAGGACCGGTTCCAGTCCAGTCGACATAGAAAGTGGGATCGCGAACGATCACAATGATTCTCTGCGGCAGAAAACGATGGGCTATCAGGGGCAGTGGATGGAGAATCCGTCCAATTATTCCACCTGGACACAATCTTCTAGGGCACCATAGCTGATACATTCGTTTTGAAACTGAGTCGTCAAAATGTGAAGACGTTGCTGCCATAAGACGGGAAGTCATGCGGAGCTGGGAGATGGTATGTCGGTGAAAGTGATTCTCATGGAATATCTACTCGGATTTGATTTCATATTGAAGCAGAAGGCGAAAGATGTGCTATTGCTCCAACATTCCTGTTGGTCAGTCTCTCTAAGTTTAGATGAAGTCATCCTGATGCGTCTCTCGTAAAATTCAATTTTGATCTCTGCTGCATTATGGTCGGTCCGGGCGTAATTGCCAACGCCCTGAATGGAATCGTTGTTGCTTCCGCGAACTCCAGCGTCGAATTCAGATCAATCCCGCCATTTTGTGAATTGCCTTACCCGTTTCGAAGTCTCCCAACATAGTTGCGATACTGTTTCATACATTACTTGCCTTGTCCCGTAGTTGTCGTCTTGCTGCTCGCACGGCATCAACCCTGTGATTAAGGGAATCTGGCCATGGCCAGGAAACAGAAGACGTGGTGAACAGGAGCTCATGAAAATTGAAGTCAGCACAGTAAGCAGCGAGGAGCTTGAGTGACAACAGGACCTCCTAAGAAGAGACCATCAAGGCCATCGAGCACAGCTCAAGATAAAGATGAGTCGGAGCGGGCAGATCCTATCTATGTGCCTCGGTATATACTCTCTTGTCGCCCGCATTTCATGGTCTCTAGCTAGACCCACCGTTGTCATTTATCCTAGCCTTGCGCAACGATTAATTCGCTTCCTTCGATGTCTAAGAAGTCTTCAACCGCGTTTCTGCAGGCCTCCAGGACATCATTGCCGTGTGGTCAACGTAGAGATGTCATCGAGACTCTCTGGTTGGCCATCCTGGTGTGTCAGAACCCTATCACTGAATCTCTGAAAAAGAGAGTGAGCAGTCAATAAGGTTTTCTCCCCTGCAAGATCGATCTCGCAGCGTGAACCCAATGCGCAGATCGAGCCGAGGTAGCGGGAACAGGTCGAACATCCCCTTCCAGATCAACGGCTTGCCCTAAACTAGACGTATAGCAGCGTTGGCCTAAATGGATCCGCACTTCAAGATCTGCGACACGTTCTTTTGGGCAGCGCTCCCTTGGTTTTTATAGAAAGAAATGTGCTCTAATCGAACCCTCAAGCGAAAGAGGTCTAGGTCGTGATAGAAGAGTGGTTGGAAGCTGGCACGAGCGCTTAGGCAGGCCAGTATTTACTTCGAAAGATGAAATGGCCAGTGGGATCCGTTCGAGGTCCTCATTCAATGGGCAGGATTCGTAGAGGGGAGGGAAGTCACTGCTCCTAGTGGTCGAATGGTCGAGACGGTCGAGTGAGGCCTACGAGGGATGGGATGGAGTGTCAAGAAACCTGAATAGGAGAATGGCAAACTGCGAAAGCAGCGAGAGGGAGACAGACTTTTGGTCATTCTCCTATGTATCTTCTGCCTCCTTCGTATCACAGAAGGAGTCGTTTCGACTCGAACGTAAAGCGCTCCTGCCAGTAGCCCAACCTCAAAGCGTCGAATCCGCGATGCTGCTTTTGAGCGATTTCTCCAGCTTGATTGGACCAGCGGGTGGCCGCAGTGGCTCTCACGCGCGCCAACCTGAGGGGCCAATTGTAGGGTGCCAAGGCGCGAGGCGTCGTGGCTCACACGACCGGTGAGACGACTCACCCTGACTCGCGCGCTTGCGGTGAGCACAGGGCGGCGTCACCCTAAGCCCGACGCGGGGTACGCCGCCTGCAGACTTTCTACATTTTGGCGGAAGGGACAAGCACTGCACAAGCGACGGCGTGATTGTTGACTGCACCAGCGACTCTTGAAGTGGTTCGATTGAGACACTGAGAGTATACCAAGGTGCCTGCATGGCTCAAGAGCACCATCGCCAGAGGTGACAGCCATGTTCTTGCCCACGGTTAGGCGCTGTGCACCTGGCTTCTGGAAGAAAACAGGCAGGGAGCTGGGCAGACAGACCAAATTTGGTATGTGATCCCAGAGAGGAGGGCGTGTGGACATCCAAGCCGTTCTACCTCTACCGTGTCGAAACATCGAAGGGCTTGGAAAGATCTTACTTCTGGGTTGGACTGACATGCCTGGTACTTACAGCCCTCAACCTGGAAGGCTTGCGACTCCCAGTTGCGCCCTATCCCATCTTCGACTTCGCAGATCCCGAGACCATCACCAGCCTGAAGACCATAACGGATCAGTCGGTAGGCGGCTTCTCAAAGGCAAACCTTACGCAATATGTACGCGATGAATCTACGGACCCTCCTACGCCTGCGCACGCCCTCTTCCAGGGCAACATATCCACCAAATTACCAGCTAATCGACCAGACATCCACAGATCTGGTTATGCCGCATGGAGAAATCAGGATCGAGGAAGAACATTGCTTGGAGAGCTATACTGGGATGTCGACTCATACATGTACCTCGCGCTACGCGTGAAGAGTGATGGGAGAAAATACTTTGTGAACATACAGACGGATTCGATTGTCGAGTCGGACATACACCAGCATCGGTTGTACACGAAATATCATAAAGGCGCAGAAGGTCCAGAGAGTCCGGCGCAGTGGGAAACAGTTTGGATCAAACTACATGAGTTTGTACGGACAAACCATGGAGTTGTTGCAGAACCACAATCAGAAATGCTGCGGCAAAAGGTGAAGAGTTTTGGTATTGGGCTGATTGATCGGAAGCCAGGCCCTTTTGAGCTTCGAATTGCTGCAGTTTGGGCGACCAATTTGAATGAAAGAGGCCAGATCGACGGACGAACCGGTTGGGAAGAGGGCGACCAAGGCAGCGCAAGATTGAGCGAGGTGACCCTGGAGAAGCTTGAACAGAAAGCCGAAGAAAAGAGGAGAATGCCAGAGCAGAAAAAAAGCCTCCGTGAACGTGTGCCACATTTTGGCAAAGTTGGTTCAACTGAGGCATTTCGGTAAATTCTGGCTGCCTCTTGCAATGTTAAGCACAGACGACAAGATCTTTGATGTTCATGATCCCTGCGGCAGCGCTCTTGAAGAATGCTACACCTCACTCTACTTTAGATCTCGCAATGTTTCTTGCAACGACTTTCCTGTCAGGGTGTTGAAAGCCTCCAAGTACTTCGCCTCCGTAGTTGCGACCACATCGTCTGGCATAGCGACATCATCTTTGCCCTTCAACCCGTTTTGTGTCAACCAGTCCCGCAAACCTTGTTTATCAAAACTGTCCTGGCCCTGACCAACCTTATACGTGGAAGTGGACCAGAATCGTGAGCTGTCTGGGGTCAGCACCTCATCAATCAGAACCACCTCGTCAGTTTCCTCGTCCAGGCCGAATTCGAATTTGGTGTCTGCTATGATGATTCCCTTCGTTCGCGCATAATCTCGCGCGGCACGGTAGACTTGCAGCGACAGGGATTCGATTTTCTTGGCGTACTTCTCGCCGACAATTGCTGCAGCTTGCTCGGTCGAGATATTTTCATCATGCTGGCCGAGTTCAGCCTTGGTGCTTGGAGTGTAAATAGGTTCGGGGAGCTCTTGCGACTCTTGGAGGCCGTCGGACATCTTCTTGCCGTTGACCTCGCCGGTTTTCTTGTAAGACGACCACGCTGAGCCTGTGATGTAGCCTCGGACTATGGCCTCCAGCGGAAACACCTTCAACTTTCGTACAAGCATACTTCGACCCTTGAGTTGGGCAGCAACGTCACTTGGAAGAGTAGGAGGGAGATCTAAAGAAAGAAAATGGGTCTTCAGATCGGGGATTTGGCGCTGGAGATATTGAAACCAGTGCGCGGTCATAAGGGTCAGGATGACTCCCTTGTTTGGAACACCCTAGATAAACACCGGTTGGTGAGCTGTGAGAACGAGCGCACAAAGAAGAATGCCTACGTTCTTCATGATCACATCATAGGCAGAGATCCGGTCGGAAGCCACAAACAGGAGCGATTTGGAGTCCACATCATAGAGCTCTCGTACTTTGCCTGAGGCAACCAGTGGCAGCGCCCCTCTCACGTCGACCTGGACGAGAGCCATGGCGATTATTTGTTGGTGTAACTTGTCGAAGGGATGCTGCAGTGGTTTGTATTCCTGAGCGTTGACTTCTCTGACGAGATCGAGAAAAGTTTGCTGCAAAGGGAACAAACATTTAAACTTCAAGGAAAATTTAAAGGTGGCCAATCACATCCCATCAACGCGCTCCAACCTGGCGCTGTTGCCGTAAGTGACGCGCTGTGAGGACGGTGATATCGACTCTGTCTGTGCCTGTCACCGGGCAGAAAGATATTCACACAAATCCCTTGGGAGACAAGCAAAGTCACTTTAGTAAGATGCGAGTGGCGCCACGTCTATTTATTCGGTCCTGAGTTATAGCAAAAAAAAATGAACTTGTCAAGATGAGCCGCTACCTGACCCCAGCCAAACTCACCCTGCTGGTGGTGGCATTTCTTTACGCAGAGGATGCCGTCCCAACCAAGGAGGCAACCGCTGTGCTCTCTTTCATTCTCTCGCACATCATCCCCTCGGTCAAGACTTTCACGTCAATACAGTCAAACCCCGACTTTGAGCACGCCCTTCCGATTTCAGCTTTCGAGGAAGCCCTTTCCTCACACCCATCAGCGAGATCTGGCAGGACACTGTATGATCTCCTGCTGAAGAGACTGTGGGCCATTGACTGTTCACATGCCCTCGACGCATTTGTCAACCATCTGCCAACGCTTCTGAGTAGAACAAGGGAGCAAATCCTGCGGGAACGAGAGACCGGCGAAGAATCAGACCAAATTCACGGGCGCATCCTCCGAACGTCACCACTGGGTGCCTTCATACGTCGATGTCACTTGGAATATACTCGACTGCAATTCCAAGACAGCCTGACGCTATGGCAAGATTTCATCTCGTACAGGCTCCCCACGCGGCAGGCCTACGAGAAGAAAAATCACTCAGAAGGCAGGAATGCCCTCGACGCCAATTTTGCCGACTTGAGCATCGATTCGTCCCATCCTCTAGCTCAGCTGATGTACGGGAAGCTGGCCGAAGACGAGCAGCAGAATCGTGGCGCGTATAGCATGTACGATGTGGAGAAGTTGATGGAGTTCCAAGTGTCTGAACTGCAAAGACTTGGGGGAAGACTTCCCGCCGGCATAAGATCGAAACTGCAGCAAATGTCTCGAGCTGGCACTGTACTTCCAAAGCTGGGCAATTATCTCCAATTTCTGGACTCGTGGCGTGCGGGCGACTATTTCTCGGCATTTGACCACTTACACCGATACTTCGACTACGCCATGCAGACGCGGGAACGAGCCTTCTACCAGTACGCATTGCTGAACCTGGCCATTCTCCAGTCGGACTTTGGTTGCCATGCGGAAGCGCTGCCTGCCATGCAGGAAGCGATTGCAACTGCCCGAGAGAACAAAGACACCGTCTGTTTAAATTTCTGCATGAGCTGGGTCTACCACTTCGGGCGGTCATTTCCAGGCGAAATCAATGCGATTCGCGACAGCGGCATTCTTGGAAGCGAAGTTGAAGGTCTGGCATTTCTCAAATCGAGAGCAAAGGACGCAGAGATGTGGAGTCTCCTCAGCACGACTCTCCTAAGTGAAGCTAAACTCGGTCTTCAGTACGGGGATAGTCTTGGTGGCGTATTTGAAAATATTGCAAAAGCCTCACATTTGAACATTGTCCGATCATCTCAGAGCATTACAGGGCCGACGTTGCTTATGAAAGGTGCCGCATATAGTCGAATTGGCTTGACCCATCTGAGTTGGTGGTGCGGTCAGGCTTTTCTCCAGTGCCACTACACCGATGCTCCTATGGAAGATCTGCTAAAATGCAATTGCCGAATCGCAGGCATTCTGGTGCAACAAGGACGATACAGCGAGGCAGAAGAGATCCTAAACAACGTTCCGCCACATGTTTTGAGAGCGTTGAAGTTTCAAAACTACCTCAAATTTTTCGTCGGCTTGTTGAAAACCCGACGGTCTTTGCATCGAGGCAATTTAGATGCTGCGGAACATTTGATCAACCGGTTGAAGGGACAAGGCGTGCCGGATGTTGAGGTTTCGGTCTCCCTGTCATTGCTAGAGATTGAGCTGCTCTCTCGCCGAGGAAGGCTGGACCTGGCGCTCGAGAAGGCTGAAAGCCTGACACACGGCCCAAATAAGACCCAGGAGATCAATGACATAGCTGTCCAGACTCGGCTATTGAATATCAAAACCAGAATACTCATCGACAGTGGCCACGCCCTCAAAGGCTTCTCGCTGGTTGTACGGGCAGCTCAAATCTCACACCGAGGCCGACTTCTTCCATCACTCTGGGAGTCCACATACCTCCTCGCGACTATTCTGATCGAGCTGCGAGAATGTTCTACCGCAGCCGATCTGCTCGAAGGCATCATGCCTCAGGTTCTTGAATGCCAAGATTGTGATCTCGCCGCTCACTGCTACTCCGTCCTCGCCGATGCAAATATGGCGTTGGCTGGACGCGAAAGAGGAAAGCCCACTAAGCAGGAAGAATACGTCAACGCAGCAATGGAGAATCTCAATCATGCCTATTCAGAGTTTAAGCATGTTGAGGACATGCGGGGTCAGTTAAAGGTCTTGAAAAAGAGGGCGACAATCATGCAGTGGAGAGGCGACTCGGCTCTGGCGAATGACACAGCAACCCAGTATCTGGGGATGAAGAGGGAGTATGAGGCTCAAGAACTTTGACTTTCCTCGAGCGGTTCGGTAGTCTTTAGGGTTTGATGAACAAGCAGTGTTGGGTACGAACTGTATGAATAATGAAATTTGTCGTGGTTGCCTTGCCACCTCAAGCTTAAGCTGTCCCCTCGATTGCTGCTTCTGTGCCTTTTATGTACAAGTAAAGTCCACCCTGACCAATACTGCTTCAACCGCCGAATTCACACGGATCGATGTTGGATTTATTTCGTTTAAGTCTGCTTGTCCTTGTTGTGGTAGTTGACCTTGTCATTCCAGAACGCAGTCTTGTCACCATTGCCCCAGAAGAAGTTTCTTGTTCGGATGTTCTGGTAAGGGTATTCAACGCGCTCCTCCAAAGGAGGCATGTGTTCCCAGTGCTCCCAATGTTCATTCCACAGGTTGTACGCGTTGACGCTGGCGAGGATCAGGCAAGGGATGACAACACTGCAAATCAGATTAGTTCCGTTGTTTCCCGTTGGCACTTGAGCATTCTCGAGGATCGTACTAGATGGATAATTTACGCCAGAGGTCTGTGTCACGTTAGTCTCCCGAAGCAACACTTTTTGAGTAAGGAACACATCATACCACTTGTGGCGGCAGCGTGGGCCTTCACCGCTGCTCTTTCACGGTTGAAGGCATTGTCGGCGTTTCCCATCAGTTTGCTTGCTCCCTGACCCGGCGGGCTCGGAACACCACTAGCAGTACTTTCATATCGTCGAAAGGTCGATCGAAGGGCAGGTCGGAAGGCAGGCGTTCGGAGCTGTTGTTGCGCCAGGCGCAGACCAACACGTTGGAATGACATGTCTGGTAATCGCAGGGTGAAGGAGTGGAGAGGGTGGTGTGCTGCGATATAATTGAGGGCAAAGGTGAGGTTGAGATTGAAGAAGTCAGTGCAGTGCGCAGGAGGAGCTTCGCAGCTGCCCGCTTGGACCAATAACTCGCCGTACATTGGATGGCGTGAGGAGAAGGTGTCATTTCAAGCGCCATTACAGACGCTGGAGTGCCAAAATTTGCAGCAAACGCGTTTCTGACAGCATCATAACCACCCTGAAATCAACCTTTCCTCTTTAGTTTCGAGCTGCGATTCGAGCTCCTTCAATTCCCACCTTCACGTTACTTCCTTTCCATTGCAATTATCCATTCTACCCTCTCCACTCCTTACAGCCCGATATACAGCTCCAGTCCAGCTGGCTCTGGTCGGCCTGCAGTCTTCCTTCGACTTGACAGACCTACCATTGTCACCATGTCGGCCACAATGATGCGCACCACCGCAATCCGTTCGATCCCGCGATCTCTGACCTCTTCTCAAGCTGTCACACCACGAGCAAACCTGCTCAGCAAAGGCTTGAGAGCTTCTCTTAGGACTTCTGCTCGTCCCGCCCGGGCTTCTCGTATCCTTGCCGTCGCTGCTTTTCAACCAGGTCCCAAAGCCCTCGTTCGTTACGCACACAATGCCCACCTCTGGGATACCGCAAAACAAGAAAAATCATATCACGCGCAGCTCCTACAACCTGTTCCGCACGACGTGTCCTCTGATTCAACAGTCCGACAGGTGACAGGTGAAGTATCCAAGGAAACCGAGGACGATGTGGATATGATGGCTGGTATTCGAAGCGATTTTGTACGTCTGCACAACAGAACAAAAGGCCTCATGCAGCAAGTGCTAATCATAGAGCAAACAGAACACTATCAAAGAGACTTTCAGCTTGGCTTCTGTGCCACGGGAAGCCATGTATGTTGGCTTGGCGGGTGTGATTCCATACCTCGCAACATCTCTTACTACCGTCTACCTTTCCTTCGATATTCAATACGCCGCAACCCACGGCCAGGGCTTTTTCATGTCTGGTGAACTGGCCGAGTCTTTGTTGCACATCATTGAGCCTATTCAACTCGGCTATGGTGCTTCGGTGTGTAGCCCTGGATCATGGTGACAGTATGCTTGCTAATTAAATACTCAGATTATTTCGTTCTTGGGCGCCATTCACTGGGGTCTTGAATGGGCTGGATACGGTGGTGTCAAGGGCTACCCTCGATATTCTATGGGAATTATCGCCACAGCTGTCGCTTGGCCTACTTTACTGCTCCCTGTGGAGGTCGGCTTGATCACCCAGTTCCTCGCCTTCACCTTCTTGTACTACAATGATGCCCGAGCCTCTGCACGAGGCTGGGCACCTCAGTGGTATGGCGTTTACCGATTTGTCCTGACATTCATCGTGGGCGCCAGTATTGTCGCTTCTTTGATCGGTCGCGGCCAGATTGCCGATTTGATCGAGCGAGCTCCTGGTCCTGCTGACAAGTACCGAGAACTCCGTGCCAAGCAATACGCAGAGATTGGTCCCGAACCCGAGGGTGATGAAGAAGAGGAGGAGGAAGCTGAAGAGGGCGGTGATGACGAGGAGTAGAGCAAACGCCGTGACCTATTTTTGCGTCGAAGGGAGGAGCCTTTTTTAAACTTGCTGATGGCTTGTAGGGGAATCAGTCATTGTACATATCGAGGACCGAGCCAGGAAAATCGAATCATTCCGTTTGTTTGACTGATTGTGTCTCATTCTTGCTGAATGTGTATATGCCCTTTAGGAAAATTAGAAGCCCGATGACTGGCAAGCTTTTGTAGCGCTCTCCCGAACGATACCGAGGAAGCTCCACGATACAAATTCTCTCAAGGCCAAAAAGCCGTCTTGCCACATGCTCACATGCTTCTTCTTAGCCCTCGCTATCCGAAGTTCGAATCGCAGCTCTCCCGCAATGCCAATCTGTGTTACATCATTGCCGGCAGATTGTATCACATGCACCCCGCATAGTTTTTTTTCTGGTGCTCTGCCAATGGACCGGCAGCTTCTGGAGAGATATAGTTCACGGCCAGCCCACTAGGTTCCGGAGCTCATACTAGCATATCTCTTTGAACAAAAGCTGATATTGAGAATCGGTCGGTCGCTGTTCCGTGGGATCCTTGAATTGTCCCCGACCCCCCATGTTTTCGAGACTCAAGCAGCAGCTGGGACATCTGAGTTCAAATTTCTCTGCTCTTGATCCCGCCGACATGGTAGGCATTGCTCAAATCTTTGGGCCATGGTAGAATGTTTACGAGGCTACATACTGACTTGATGAGGGGTTTTATTTTGCACCAGGCGCCTACCAAGTCGAAGAACGAGACGTTCGTGGGTGCCATCGACAACGGCACCACCAGTTCGCGATTCCTCATCTTTGACAAGAGCGGCAATCCCGTCGCCGAGCATCAGATCGAGTTCAAGCAGCACTATCCACGTTCGGGGTAAGTTTTCTCTGCTATGTGTCCTTCTTTGACTACGCTCTGTTCCAAAAAAGCAAACAGACAAAACGAGGGGCGGTGTCTTCTTCGCTCCCATGCTCATTGATCCAGATGGCACGAGCACGATCCCGAAGAACTGGTCTCCTCCGTCTCCGCGTGCATCGACCGCGCCTGCGAGAAATTCACCTCGGAAGGCCACTCCCTCGCGGACATCAAGGCCGTGGGCATCACCAACCAGCGGGAAACCACCGTCGTGTGGGACACGACCACGGGCGAAGCTCTACACAACGCCATCGTGTGGACGGACACCCGCTCTGCGCACATCGTGCGCGAGTTGAAACAGAAGCCCAAGGCGGACGAGTTGATGGAGCTGTGCGGTCTGCCCCTGTCGACGTACCCGAGCAGCACGAAGCTGCTGTGGCTGTTGCGCAACGTGGAGAAAGTCAAGACCGCGTACGACGAGGGAAGACTCGCCTTCGGCACGGTGGATTCTTGGCTGGTGTACAAATTCAACGGCGGCAAGGAGAAGAACGTCCATGTGACGGATCCCACGAACGCCAGTCGCACCATGTGGATGAACATCCACACCCTGAAGTACGACGACCGATTGATTGAGTTCTTTGGGCTGGACGTGAAGACGCCGAAGCTGCATCTCCCTCAGATCGTGCCCAGTTCGGATCCCGAAGCGTATGGGACCTTGGGGTCGACGAAACTCAAGGGCGTCAAGCTGACAGGGTGCTTGGGCGATCAATCTGCCGCGTTGGTGGGACAGTGTGGATTGTGAGTCCATTCCTCCCGCTGGCTGCATCAAAAGGCCATGCTCTCTCTTCCCTCACGGTACAGTTTCTGACAGTAAAGTCACAGCTTCCCCGGCCGCGCGAAAAACACCTACGGCACGGGCTGTTTCCTGCTCTACAACGTGGGCGAGAAGCCCGTCATCTCGACCCACGGACTTCTAGCCACCGTCGCGTACGACTTCTCTCCACAGGGCATCGCGCCCGTGTATGCACTTGAGGGATCCATTGCCGTGGCGGGCAGCAGTGTCAAATTCCTCGTCAACAACATGGGCTTCGCGGCTGAGAGTCACAAGATCTCCGAGATCGCGGGGACGGTCAAGGATAACGGTGGGTGCGTCTTTGTCACGGCGTTCTCTGGGCTCTTCGCGCCGTACTGGTATGATGATGTACAAGGCACGATGTTTGGGTTGACGGCATACACGGAAAAGGGCCACGTTGCAAGGGCGACGCTCGAGGCGACGTGTTTTCAGACAAAGGCCATCCTTGATGCGATGGAGAAGGATGCAGGTGTCAAGTTGGAAGAGCTGGCTGTAGATGGTGGCATGAGTAATAGTGATCTGTGCATGCAGGTGAGTCCAGTCGTTTCCTTTTCACTCTGGTTCCCCCTTTCCTCAACATTCTCCGTTCATTGGACTCGGGATCTAATCGTTTTGCTGGGTGTAGACACAATCAGATATCATCCAGATCCCCGTCGATAGACCGAAGATGAGGGAGACCACAGCTCTGGGGGCGGCCATTGCAGCTGGCTTTGCCGTCAAGGTTTGGTCCTCGTTTGACGAATTGAAGGAGATCAATTCCGAGGGTCGTTTCTTTTTCAAACCGCAGATTGGGAAGAAGGAGAGTGACAAAATGTACAAGAAGTGGACCAAGGCGGTAGAGATGTGCAGAGGCTGGACGGATGAAGACGACGAGGGCGACTCGGAGAAGAAGTAGGCTGGAAAGCCATCGATATCTCCTGCCTGGTATGGATATGAACCACGAGGCCAATATACTGCTGATACACGACAAGAAAGATACTGAATCTGTCAGGACGCATGGTCATTACTTTGTTTGCCGTGCTCAGTCTCGTACTTTTCGATTCGGACCTCCCAGTCTTTCCGCATCGACTCCATTTTATCCCACACCCCTGTGCCCTGCTGGATGAAGTTTTGAACGTCTTGCTCCGTAGCATCTGTCGAACCTGACTTTCGCCCTAGACTACCACCCCACCATTTGTCTCGAAAAGGTTTCCCTGTGCCGTTCATGCCCCATCCTGGAACGTCTGTTACGCGCACATAAGAACGGCCCAATCGGTCCGTTGAGGAGCCCCATTTGAAAGGACCGCTCGTTTCACCGGTGTCCGCGAAGGCTTTAGCCTCTACATCCGCCATAGAGGCTAGAGCTAGCCAAGTAGCGGAGGCAGCACCGAGATAGCTGGTAACATTTCCCCAAGGAGACCCACACCATCGAGCCAAATAAATACCGAGTCGATAGCATTCGTGGACAATCCAGAATAAACTGATAATGGTGGTGGTGCAGATTCCAGGGTGCGAGAGATGAAAGACAGGATCTGATTGATCTGGTCTGGGTCTGCCTTGGACAGAAGATGAGGGTGTGGTATATGCCGTGACCTGCTTGGCCGTCGCCACCTGGTCGACCGCAGTCAAGGCCAGTAAATCTCCTGCTCTTTTCGAATGCTCGTAGGCAGAACTGGATTTTAGACCTTGATGGTCGTCTGGGCGATAGTGGTGTGCATCGGCTTCGATTGAGGAGGACCAAATGATCTTGCCGGGGGAATTCTGTGGACACGCACGGAACAGAGGCATGAGCCAGTGGACGAGCATGTAATGCCCGAAAGTGTTGGCACAGAAAACTTCCCCCAGTATTGGTTCTGCATTTTTTGAGGTTGTAGGAAGCTGCGGTTTTGCAACGAGTCCAACCAAGCCGAGTTTATAGGTCGGCCACGTCGTCGCTTGTCTGATTTCTGTCAGGACTGTCCACAACGTCAACGGCCAATTGAGGCCAGACCATCCTCCTATACCAGCGTTGAGAACTATGGCGTTGAGACAGGGTAAATCGGAGGCAAGCAGTTTCCGGCTCAAAGCGCGGATGGAGAGGAGGTTCGTCAGCTCGACATTTTCGGCCTGGAAATAGATCTTGCGGTCAGAGTGCGAGGAGCGGCTATGGCTGGCCAAATGCTGTTCAAGGACGGCTAAGGTCTCGGAGCCTTTTCGGGCACTGCGAGTGGTAAAAATGATGGTAAGACTGCCGGTGGGAGTCGAGTGCGAAGCTAGATATTCATCGATGAGACGACAGCAAGTCCCTAAGCCTAGACCGCTTAGGCGAGGAGTGGAAAGTCAGATGCTTGTAGTACTGCTTGGGTCGAAAACAAAAAGCAAAGTGCACAGACGGATTCGAGGTTCCTTACCTGTTGGCTCCCGTCACAAGAACATACTGGTTCTCGTTTGACATTGACATTGGTAGGATCAATTCAACTTAGACGCACGAGAAAAATCACCGCGAGTTACTGAATTTGTGTGGCCATCGAGACCCTCTCGGCGACGCGACATGGACTTTTTTTCGAGCGTGTTCGTGGCGCGACTCGGCTCGGGGCGTGCTTGCGCTTGGTTAGGCTAGCACAGTCAATCAATTTAGGGGCTGTGGGTGGTTAGGGTTTGGGTAAGCGAGGCTCAAACGGCGCACCAGGCTAGGCTGTACTGGTCCCTTAGGCAGCAAACACCGCTACGACTACGAGCGCAAAGTCGTCTTGATCCCTCCATATTTCCATGCCGAGGCACCTCCTTACACCTATGATACTAACCGGTAAGTGCTGTAGATGTCTATGCGTGCAATGATATCCAGTTTCTCCCCCTCAGCTCCCTTGCTCGAGTACAGCGACAGGAGCCATGCGCATCAGATGGCCTCTGGATTATCTTATGCACATCTCGGTGTCGTTTCCCTTAAGCATCCGCGACCACACTAAAAGATCTCTGGAGGATGTTGCTCAAGTACATTAACTAGAGAGCAAATGAACGGTCTTGTACGGTCGATCGCCTCCTCTCCATCGTCTCAGACGCATTCTGCTAGACTCCTTAGGCAGTGTGACGGGCTCTCCAAGTTCGCACTCTTCGATTCGAGACAGCATAGCACAGTCATTGGAAACAATGAATACAATGGAGTAATTAATTTTGGGGATTAGTAGATGACTTTTTTCATTACCAAAAATATCGATTCCTATTCAATCACAGTTGCCGCGCCACGCCGTCCTTGTATGGGTATGCCCTGTGACTCATCCCTTATAAACAGGAATAAATACCAACAGAGATATTAGAAGTGAATGCGTGCAACTCCAATCATCTGGCCGCCGGGGCCTCCCTCTTGGACCAACAGGACCCTTTCTAGACCATCACTTGTATCTCGAGGAGGAAGCGGCACCACTCCTCTACCTCCTCTCCATTCGCCTAAGGCTTGGACGCTCTTCACGACGTTGCGGTGGGCGAGCATCTTGCCGGCGTTCTCGCCCGTGGGAATCGATACTTCTTGCAGGGTAGGATCGTAGATGACCTCGAAGACACGGCCTCTCCTCCCAGTTGCGGCGGCGGCGCTGCTTGCCTCCCTGATCAACACACCCTGCTCAACCTTGGAAAACAGCAGCCAGGGCCAATCTTGACTGGCAGCACGACCGCCTTCCTTGATCAGCTTCTCCAACTTCTTGGTCGAATTTCCCACGCCTTCCGAGATGCCATTGACGACGACTTGTGGTGTGTATACTCGAGATGTACCGGAGGCTTCGGCGTACTCGCGCTGGTGGGCATCTGCACCGGGGATGCCAAAGGGGTCTTTCCAACCCAAGTGGTCCCAGTACGTGACGTGATAGTCAAGAACGAGGATGTTGGGATCCGCCAAGGTCAATAGGGACAGGAGGAGAGTGTTTGTGGGTGGACATGAGTTGCAACCTTGTGACTGGAAGGCTTCGACCACAAGAGGTCTGTTCGGCTGGGGTTTGTGAATGTGAATGGCGCACTGGCAGTCTTCTGGGTGCGGATCAAACATCGCGTAGGGAGGAGGCGGAGGAGGCTCTTCCATGTCAGGGTCTAAAGGCGGTGGAGCGTCCCATTGCGTCCGGGGAGCAGGTCGAGTCTGGGTGGTCTGTGGTGCTGTGTGGTCTTCATCGTCATCCCCGAAACAACAAGAGAACCACTTCATCGGGCTCATCGAAGAAGACATATGTTTAGCAGTTGCGATGGTAGAGGGAAGTGTTAGTCGTGTTTCTGCGACGAGCAGTAGCTAGAACCACGGGCAGAGAAGCGTCTTATTAAGGTCAATTCCCGCCATGCCAAAACAGCACTGCCATTCTGAGGAACATGGAGGTGTTTGATGGAAAGTGTATGCCAAGTGCAAATCCAATGCCAGAGGGATATTGAGGTCGTCTGCCAAGTTGGATGTTGACAACATTTCCAGTTTGGCGAGATCTAATCACCTCGTAATGGGGTCAGTGGTGACCCTGTAATTGCGTCGTTGTGGTGATTGATTTGACATTTCGAGTATCACAGCCCCGAAGAGCCCGGAATGCAGGCGAAATTACCCTGGACAAGAGACGGGGAGGGTTTAGATCTTACACCTTGGAGTCAAATGTTTCCATCATCAAAGATCCACACATGGTGATTCAGCGCCGGCACGTCGTCGATGCCTGCGCCCGCCCCAATCACGTCGATCGTGGGGGGACCAGGACTGCGCCCCGGGGGACGCCTTAGCGACGCCCTCGAGGTATTGAACAATTCTAATTTCATTCAACCAGTCCGCACGACACCGTCTTAAAAATGCGCTGTCTCAAGTCATCTTGACACATGAATGAGAGGGAATGGTCGAACTGCTCCTAGCTCTCGGCACGCTCACGCAGACGGTGCCGCTTTTAAGACCAGGCGCTCGCGACTCAGTCTCTTCTCACTTTGTTCTCACCCTCCCACTCACGCTCTCACGCACCCTCGCAGCGACGGTCTGATGTCTACTGCAGTCCCCCCAGGTATGCCCCGTCCCAAGATGGGTTCCATAATTGGCGACAACCATGGGGACCTCCATTTTTGGATCCCTACGAAGGGGTCTTGACTTTCAGACCTGAGGTCTGCTGCTTCCCTCCTCTCTCGTTGACTCGCCGATCCCTCCCGCATCTCTTTCTCTCTGTTTTCGTTCCAGACTGTGAGGTGATTCTGACACACCATTTTAAGGTGGCGTCTCAAAATCATGCGAGAAGATCATGACCGACAAGGGCTGGCTCCTCCGGATGAAGACACAGTCCGCGCGTGCTGTCTGGCCGAGGGAGTCTCTGCACCCGACTTGGTCACCGTGAAAGACTTTCTACGGTTTTACGTTGCCACAAGCCATCCGCAGCTAGAGAAAAGCGCGCCAAAGCCGAGACCGACACCAAGGCGGAGAATAGAAGTGAGGTTTACTACGTATGTTCCGACTGTCGCTTACTCGTCTTTCGATCTACAATATTAACCCATTTGGCTGACACTTTCTCAGTGGGTTCGGCGGTCACTGGTACTCGAAGGTATTGTCGTCAATAAGCACCGACCGAAACATAATTTCACGGTCCGCGACCTCACTCGTGTACTCGTCGCGCTGTGGACTTACGACGACCTCATCCTCATCCATGAACGGTACCGAGTTCAGACCACCTTCCTGATACATTTATACTGTTGGACGGGCGCCCGAATCAGCGCTTTACTTCTGGAGCTTGTCCATCCACGCCATTAGGCGGATGTTGGGAAAAGCTGCTGACCGTAAGACTCCCGTTCACTCAGTTCCCCGAGACACCTTGTAGCTCTTACACCATATTCACGCGGCTGGCGTTCCTTGCCCTCCAAGCTAATTCTACACGTTAGGGCGAAACACCGCCGTCGAACGCTCACAGCACTTGACGCAAGCTGGTCTTCGTGTTTTTGGCCAAAGCTATCTGGCCAACTGCTCCTCGGTCGACGGCCGAGCGGCTTTCCGAAACGAAGAGTCTGACGAGCGCCACATCGAATATTTCCAGAGCATCGAAAAGTTTCACGAGGATGGTTTACCCAGTGAGCTCCCTGCACATCTCGAGGAAGAATTGAAACACGATGGACACCTCTGCAGCCTAGAAGCCGAGGTATAGAGGCTCAGAGGATTCGACGGCGACAACCAAACCTTCAGTGCCGCCCAACGCCAACTCACCGCCTACTCGAGGAAGTTGAAGCGAGATGCACTTCGCCTGTATCAAGAGACCTGGGTCCAGCAGCGCCGAGATTGGAAGATCTTGACATGAGGGAAAGAGAAGGCTCAAGACAACTCCAAGACGGAGCTCGCCCAAAGTATCTACAAGTTATTTCCCGAACGAGGCCGCCTTGCCGACAAAATGACAACTACTCGTCTCTTGACGTCAGACAAAATGTGGGCTGCCCTAGGGGATCTCCATACACTCTGCCTCCGGAGTTCAGATGTCTTCTATCTTCCGGGGTCACGTCCTTGCAACGGTGCATGTCCCGTCGAAAACTGCCAACGTCGCAAGCATGGGTAAGAACTCAATTTTGTTCGCCTTTCGCATCAGAGCTAACATTTACTAGTCTGCCGAAGTCTCAACGCAATCAGCACATTCAAAACTGTGTCCGTCGGGAGATGGCAAGCAGTCTGGGCCTACTCGCAAAGGACATCCATTATTGTTATTGGCGTTTCGATTGGGTTGTCGGAACGGAATGGGAGCCGCACTGCCAAACACATCTGGACACCTTGACAACTAAGCGTTGCGGCTCCGTCATCTACTATCATACAATGGTCTTCGCGGGTTACTGTCCTCTCTGCATCGGAGACGCATCTTTGCCTGCTCACAAACGACTCAAAACATGGTCGCGAGACCACAAACTGCGGCTTCACGTCAAGGTCAAGCACTTTGACGGCTCTCAGTGGCCACTCAAGTGTTCCCATCCACTATGTGACAATAGCCCCCACAAAGACTCCGACACGTTCCAATTCCATCTTATGGATGTACACAAGTTCAGCCGGTCGCGTCCTGCCGCATTGACAAAGTCCAGGCATCAATCCACTCCCGCCGATGAGGCAGGGCTCGATGACAAGCAATCGAATCTAGGACCAGTTCATCGGAAGCGAGAGTCGAAGGATGACCACGAAAGCCTGGATTGGCAACCATCAGCGTCACCTGAGTCTATGAACAAGGTTCTAGAGAGTAATCTTCGTCGCCTTCCAAAGCGGAGGCGACACAGTTCTTCTACTCCGACCATATGTCCCCAGATCGTCATGCTCGATGATGATTCTTGCTCGTCTAACAGTCATGCTACTGGGATGACCTCGGATCGGTCGGAAAGCTCTGCACTCGCTTTCCTCGAAGCCGGAGACATCAACACGGATCTTGACTGTGATTCGTCTCCAAATCATTATACTTCAGAGTGCGAGCAGAACCACTCATCCGAGGCAGAGAACGTCGACGACGACTTTATCGAGGACGCTCTATTCGACCAATACCTTCGCTCGCCTTCGCCTTCACCTACCCTACCATCAGACGAACCCGTGAGTGAGTGGAGTGGAGCGACCCCTACTGGAACTGCGCGTGATTCGTCTTGTGAGTGGATGCCATCCGCAGGTTTAGAGAGACTGTCTGCTGGGTCAGCTGCGTCTCTTGAAACGGCCACTTCCGCCACAGATGTAACTGTCCCCGCCGGCAACGCCACTCGCATACGACTGCGAGTCAGTCCGCCCAAGATTACGCTTCGCCTCAAAATCCCAGAAGGCCATCGCAGAACCAAAGTCGCCGAAAGGAAAAGCAAGCATCGTGAGGGAAAGAAAGCAGTGTTAACAACGAAGCAACTGAATGGAAGAGGCCGAAAGAAGTCACTTCACTGAACGTTGGATCATTGATTTACACTCTACCCTTGCTATCGCGTTAATGCCAATATTCGCACCTGGCGCGATTTTTTCAAGGTGCACATTCTTGCGTCGGTGATTTTTATGTCTGAGGACAAATGGTTCCTGACACTGGCCGCAACACACTGGATTTTGCAGATCCTTTATTGCCTGCTCGTAGCGCTTCTGGTTTTCGGACACCGTTTTCTTCAAGAGATCAATACAGAAGGCACTGGTTGCAACCAGAGCCTGATCAAACTCTGTGGTAGCCAGTACTGAATTTCTGAATAGACTTTGGGGACAACAATGTCTCGCAGGCCATGCTCTCTGTCTGCTGTGGACGAATAAACCTCCTCCACCATCTCGAATAGACGTGTGCTGACATCGATGCGCTCGAAAGCTTTCTGAAACTTTTCCCGAGATAGGAACATAAGTGCCTTGATGGCATATTTCTCTGCTAGTGCATATACCTGACGGTGCAGTTTCAACTCGTCGATGATTCTATTTTTTACTTCGTCGTTCTTCTCGTCGCCTGGTAACCCACTCCCTAAATCTTTTGTTGCAATAACTTCTTCCTCTTCAGCTATAAGAAGTTCATTCTCTGCGTCAGCAGGGTTGCAATAACTGTCAATGTAGGAATCAACATGGGCGTTTTCGTCCGCTTCGACAACCACAGTTTGCCCACATCGGCGAAATAGAATATCTGAATCGTAATCGAGAATGTACATGAAGCGGATCATACATTCCACGGCGTCTGCATAGTCATCCAGCAGTTCAATCGTCTGAGTTTATCCTTCCTGAACCCTTATCAATCCATTTCTTTTGCTGATCTTAAATCTCGGCGTACCTTTAAAGGTGACAGACACGTGCGAGACAAAACATCAGACTGGAACGGACAATGGCACGGTGAACTCGATACTGTTTTGAGGTTGTGCGGATAGTAAGGTCAGTGAAATTTCCTGAATCTAAGACTCTACAATCGTCAGCAACTGTCGTACTGCTTCTAAGTGTCATTTCCCTTGAGAGACCTTTTAAAAGCTCGTGCTTGCACCGCGTTGCGACGTCCATTTTGGTTGTAGTTATACTTCGATATATCGGTGGTCCTGACGAGTATGCTTTTACCACGAATCAATACTTAAGTAGAGCGGACAGTGGTAAGCAACAAGGGGTATTGTAAAATAAGAAGCCCATGCCTCCAGAGGCAGACAGAGTAGGAAAACAACTATTGATAGCTTCACCAACCTATGTCATCCGTCAGTGGACCCAGTACGTCCAATGGTGGCCGCCCACGTTGAACCAGAGGGTAGCTACTGTAGACATCTGACCGGTGTGGTGCAGCTTCTTCCAGTATTATGCATGCAATTTCCATGCCACCAGGAATCTCTGGCCTAGTGCATTCAGGTAGACCTGGCCTGTTGATTTAGTACGGCCAGTGAAAGCAAAGAATGGATCCCTGTCACGAGGTTTTGTGTTCTAGTCGACGCGTCGTTCATGAGAGGATCACCTGCGTTGTTGAGCTCCTCTTGGCACTCAGAGACAGCTAGACTGTTTCTCTGAGAGTTCCCGGCGGACACGATGTGGAGGTGGGAGCTCGTCGTCCGCCTTTCACTCTACCACTGTACTGTATCTCGAGATGACAGAGAGATAGAAGAGGTCCATTGCGTCCATTTCATATGGATTTTTGGAGATCGGGCCATGCTCAATACCGATTGTCACTTGGCCGCTGCCAGGTTTGCATGCTATGCATAGGTAGTGGAAGAGAAAGCCACATCACAACTGGTTATTCGCCCCGAACGGAGATCTTTCAGTTCCGGTTCCACATTGTATGACCTAGACATGTGCTACTTACCTCGCGGTTCGAGATTGTAATCGGTGAGAGATTCAAGGTTTAGTTCAAGTAGAGAGGTGATGTCGGTGCTCTTGAAACAAGCCATTGAGTCGCTTGTATAGTATCAGATGGTTCAAAGCTGCCAAGCGGGTCAAGGATTCTTAACTCCAGGCCGAAAAATTCAACCTTTCATTGTCTAAGATCTGTCTAAGTGACACAGGGCTTGAACCCATTGTGTACCGCTTTTCATCCGTAATCGGGATAGAACAACAATGCTTGAACCACACGACTAGCCCATGCCACTCAGTGAATCTGACCACGGTCTACCTGCATTTCGTCGTCTGCAACGCCAATTGTGGCGAAAAACTGTATATCTTGTCAAGATGTGTTGCTACGGCGCAAGCCCAAAGGAGCAACTTACCGCCATGGCTCTTTTGTTTGTTTCTTTGTCGATCGGCTGCCCGGTGACAGCCATCTTTGACAACATCCTAAAGTACTTCACGTAGAACGAAGGAGTGCATGTGCAGAGTGTTTTGGCCTCTTCATCAAATGGGTTGCTGAACGTGTGCGGCGCCCGAGTTCCGACTGCAACGTAGTCGCCGACCTTCGCATCGATTATTTTCCCATTCAAGCCGTGAAAACGAACTGTGCCCTTGGTTACGAAGAAAGTTTCATCATGCTGGCGTAGTATTCTCAGATTAGTGAAAAGTGCCAAACATAGAACCGTGAAACTGGGTCAAGCCAGGTGCTATATTTCAAGGCAGACTCCGCTGCACATAGGACTTTCGGCACTAACCATCTCATGCCAATGAGGAGTCGGTCTAAGGTCCAGTGGTCAGCTTGCACTTAGAAATAGCTTACGTACATCTGCGAAAGGTCACTTACCCCGGGGATTTCGGAGGTAACGTGATTTCAACGAACCCGAGTCTTGAGTGGTGGTAAGTTATTAGAGGTTCATTTTCTGACCGACTACAAGCTTCAAGAATTGTCTCTCACCGGTTGTCTGTCCTCGACCCGTCCTCGAGCACCCGTATACCAATGTCGCCGATTGGAAAACTCTCCCCAGCACCGTCGGGCACATAGTTGATCGGCTCATCTGGCGTCTCCATTCCAGTATCCAAGTCACTTGGTTTTGGGCCGCTGTGACGCTGGAGGACGGTCAGAGACGATTTATATCGATTGGAAGTTTAGAAACCGGAAAGAAACACGGCAGCCCGGGATCAACGGGGAAGGAAAGTTAGCCGAGCAGGACGTAACAGTGTATTTATTGCCGTTGCCGGACCGTAGCTACGGCTTGACTACCCCGCTGATATTCAAAAGCGGAAGCAACGGCACAGGAGCCAGGCGCGATTTTTGGCAACTTTACAGTCCAATTTTGATGTCCGGGTGACCAAAGGCACCCCCGGGATCGTGTGCTGCCGAATGGACTGTCTGGGGCCCCATACCTGCATGGCTGGAGGGGACCGCGTGTAACTAAAGAACAACAACTTTACGTTCTAATATGCTTCTCGAACCTCCTGACGACTTTATATTCTCGACCATATTCTACGCTAATCTCTCGCAGCACACTTCAGCAATGTTGAATACCATCAAGAACACCGCGAATCCTCTCAAGAATGATTTACGCAGCCACACCAAATGCGTGTTGATCTGCTGGGTGGCCACTTTATCAACCTTTCAATATGGTTTAGACAACACTGTCGTTGGGGGATTTCTCTCCATGCCAGGTTTCCTCCACATATTTGGGTACAAAAATGTCAATCTACACAGATACAATGTCGATCCAGTTGTTCAGCAACTCATCTCTTCCCTGATGGTGCTGGGCGTTTTCATCTCGAGTCTTCTTGTCGGACCTTGGAGCGAGTTTTTCGGCAGGAAGCGGGGACTACAGGCGGCCACGCTTGCTAATTTTATTGCAACGGCGATCCAAATAGGATCTGAGAGCAAGGCAGCCCTTTATGTTGCACGGCTGATTCTCGGTAACGTGGATTGTATCAAGCTGCAAACGATATCTAACAGTCAGACAGGATTCTCCATTGGATGGTTCTTAGTATTTGCCCAGTTGTACATGCACGAGTGTGTTCCAGCACATCTTCGCGGCGTCTCTTTTGCCCTGTACCAGTTCATGCTGAATCTAGGACTAATCATAGGCGCTGCTGTCGACTACGGTACTAAAGGTATGGGCGGAAAAGAATCTTATAGGATCCCTCTAGCTTTGTTCTTTGTGGCACCAACTATCCAATTCATCACCATGTTCTTTGCTGCGCCAGAGTCTCCAAGGTGGCTCATGGTTCAGGGAAGAGAGGCACAGGCAGAGGCGGCTTTACGGAGACTCCGCAACTCGGAAATCGTCGAAGCTGAGTTCCAGGCAGAGCTCAACGAAATTCGCCAGCTCACATTGGAACAAGTTGAACAGAGTAAGAACATGCTATGGACGAGCATGTGGCAGGGCACAAATCGGCGGCGTACATTTCTGTGTATTGCAACCATCTGCATGCACGCAGGCAACGGTCGGTAAACTCTTGTTGTGCGTCCTCCTCGACTGACTTGATCATCAGGTTCTTCCTGGATAAACATTTATACCGTGAGAGCAGAAGATCAAGGACCTGACCATGTATTGACTAATGCTTCATCGCAGACTTACTTCTTCCAGGTCGCAGGCGCTAGTAGCCCATTTGCCTATTCCCTCATGGCCAATTGTATAGGGCTTATCGGGATCATTCTCAGCGTCCTTTTCGCGCGTTACATTGACCGCCGTGTGATCGTGCTGTTCGGTGTAATCGGTTGCGGTTTATCCCAACTTCTCCCAGCCATCGGCGCAACTGCCATTGACGACACGGCGAAGTCCGCCTCGATAACCGTTGCCTTCATCACGATTTTCACTTTCTGTTATTCGGCTTATAGTAAGTCTACTAGTTTCCGCTGTGCTGTTGGCATATTGACTTGTTGCACAGCACCATTTGGCTGGCTCCTCGGTGGCGAGTATGTCAACAATCGACTGCGTGCCACCACCTTCGGTTTTGCCACAGCGATAGACTACCTCCTGACATGGGTTGGAACGTTCACGGCCCCATACTTCATCAATCCGGCAAAACTCAACTGGGGCTCAAAGTATGGCTATGTTTGGTTCGGATCCAATATGATTATGGCCGTGTATGCCTATTTGTACCTCCCTGAGACACGCGACCGAACGTTGGAAGAGCTTCATGAGATGTTTGAGGCGGGTGTCCCAGCACGTAAATTCAAGGATTTCGTCAGTACTCACACGCAGACAGTTGCTGCAGAGGCGGAGGTGATCGTCCAGCAGAAGGAGGCAGAGCTTACGGCATTCACCCATAAGGAGTGAAAAGTAATCCTCTAACGTATCGTATCATCTTGGTAACGACGAACCGAAGGGTCTTGAGATGGGAAATTACTACGGCTCTCTGGTGTACAGGGACGTCCTTGGACTTTAAAAAAAAACATGTTGATTGCAAGTACGACACAGTTCAAAAGTACTTTTGACAGTCAGCTGGTATTTCAGGTCAGCGCACAGCGTTCCAGACAATAGCGGAAATCCGTACTCCTCAGGCTTCATCCTCGTAAATCTGGGATGGTAAACTGATAAGCCAGGACATATCACTAAGATCGAATTGAACCTCGGCAGGATCGAACAGACTTAGATGATTTGACCACCCGTTTGTAGAAGTGGGCTCGGATTCACAGGTGACAGTGCCCACGCCGTTGGAATGCCATTGTAGAGTGCTGTCGAAATCAGTCGTCGTAATCTGAGCCGCCCGTTGACCTGCACCTGCTTCAACTGTGGAACCTGGACCTCTAGTGGTGTAATTCACTTCGGGAGTCTCCTCCAGCTCCTGTGGTTGCAGAATCTGCTGTGAACTCGAATTCAGAAATTGAGTGCTGCTGGCATGTCGTTGCTGGGCCCCCAGACACTGGTGTGATGCTTGGTCGAAAAGGACGCCTATTGCAGCGCCGCATCTCTTGGCCTGCATGCCGAAACATTCGAACCGCTTTAGGGCCTTCGTGACCGTCAGCCAGGCACCACCGATTGTGTTTTCCCCCAATTCAGCAGTAATGGACGAATTTAAACGCGCGGCTACCAGGACCAGCGCAGCTGTATAGATATAAAAGATGCTGTACCACCAAGGTGGCAACAGTTCATCGAAGGTTTCAACCGTTTCCCCAGATATGAAAGAGTCATAAAACTTCATGGTCTCGAGTGCAGTCTGGACGCAGGTCACTGAGAACTGGAACGCAATTTTCCATGGCAATGTGTCTTGCAGCGTGATCCCGGCATTTTCGTAACAGGCACAAAATCGAGACAAAACAGGTCGAAAGAGAAGCATCCGAATATGCCGGTACGTAAGCCAGAGGACATTGGATTGGCGGCGTTCAACTGGTGTCCTGATCCTTTGGGAGTCGCTCCGGAGGTGCTTGGGCAACGCTCGGCTCCAAGTAAGCAGTTTCTTATCGACTTCAAGGATGTTTCTGATGGCTGTCACTCCTGATGCTCCAAAGTACCGCGAATACGGCTCTGTGCATGGCACTTGCCACGTCTCAGGACTGTAGGACGTGAGTAAAGCCTCGTTCATAAGCTCGTAGAGAGACAACTCTTCGTTAAAAACGTGGGCCACATTATCGGTCTCCTCCATATTCTGAGAATCAGTGAAACAGTCACAAGTTGAACCATCGGGATGCGGTGAAGGCATAGGCACAGCAGCTGCCGCTTGGGGCGTGATGATGGTAGGTCTTCCGAATGTCATCGAGACGGTCCTGTCCATCAAGACGCATCCGTGCCACAATCGGCCCAGAAACTCTCTGTGAGACTTCGAGTGTGTCTCAGTATCCAGTGGAGGCAAGCCAAGTCCAAGGCTTTGAGCACAGCGAACGGCTAGACTAACGAACATCCAGCATTGCTGCGAGTCGTTGGTGCTTTGGAGATAATATCCGAGCAACAAAAATAGCTGCACCGATAGTGTCGACCGATATCGGAACATTTGGAAGTCAAGGAGCTCCAGGGCGCGCTCGTAGAAAGAATTAGCTTCTTTGGCTCGGAGTGCTGGTGGGGTACTGTGGTCTAGAAGGGAGGCGATGGCGAAGACAGTGTTTAAAATGCCCACAAAGATGTGTCCTTCGCCGCCGAGGTCTTCTCCCTTCCACAGCCGCTGGTAGAGCCTGTCTACCTGTTCCACGTCGAGGAACGGATGCAGAGTGTTCACCAGCCGCCAGTATGTAGACAGGAGATGGTCGGCTTGGTGGCGGAATGGAAGAACATAATTCTTCGTATGAGATCCAGTGTTCAAGACTTTTCGGCGAGATAGTCCTTGCGGAGGGGGATCTGGGATTCGGCGATTCAAGACTAGTCGAATTTGGTTCGTGAAGCTTGTCGCACTGGAATCGTCCCAGTGACGGGTCTTCTGCTGTGAATCTTGCATCAGTCCCATCATTGCATTATCCTCGGTTTCATCCCCTGCGTTCTCGCTGCTGGAGTGATCTTGTGAGGGAGTCGGAAGACGCCGTTCATCCGAACCAGCGTTGCGGGCAGGGTTTTGAATGCCATGCTCTAGTTCATTGATTCGTTGTTTAAGCTGAGTCAGTTCGTCCTTGACTGTGGCGTTTCTTTTGACGTTGCGGACGCCCCATGTGCAACGGTTCGAGGCATTTGGCCTTCTTCTGCAGGGTGCGCAAACTAGAGCAATTTCTCAGTCAAACGGAGGTTTGAAGAACATCTCGGGACTGTGATTGCGAATCTGAAACGAGGACATACCTGGCTGACTGCCGTCACACTTAGATTTCTTGCTCCGACATTCGTCACATGCTGCGGCTACTCTGGAACGCTTTGCAGATTGGATATGGTCTACCTGGTCTTTGGTACTCGCTCTATTCGCAGAGTCGATAGGCGAGGATGTGTCCATGCTTGCCGTGGACATTATGCCGGGCCGGAGACGGCTGAGGAGGCAGAAACAAAAGATGCGGGAGTGGGAGGAGGGGCTGCGGGGGATAATAAGGAACTTTGGGTTCCTGAAACTCCGGAAGATACTCGCCGAACGAACCACGCTATATTTTTCTTTTGGAGGACCCACACCATTTTCATCCCGGTCCTGCCGCTTCCGGAGGGTTGTCATTCGTCAGCTGGAGGTTAAATCGATCCGGAAAGCAACGATCATGAACAAACCCCCTAAAAGCCACTGCTCCCTTATCCGACGACTAGTGCATTTGGTCTTGACTGTGTCTTTACTTGCAAGCTTAATATTTTAGGTGGTATTCGTCAAGGACCTTCAAGACAGTACGGAAGGCCTATCTTCACAGACTCAAGGCGCCATCGACTCTTATAATCCCTTGGATTGTTTATCTGCCTATACCCATTCGACTACTCCGAGGAGATCTAACTCCGAATCCATACCTCGAATTATGACGAAACTAACTGCGGACACCGATGGCGATAGTAGTACGTTCTTAACGATCCATCATCACAATCTCCGTCGTAAAGACAGGTCTCGCCACTCGCTGCACGGTAGCCCTAACCGCGATGTCTACCTCCAAAGTCAAAATCCATAATGACTCGACACCATGACGATGAAGATTCGGTCTCTTTTCATGGCTCCCTGACAATGGATTCTTACTCTCCACCGTCGTCTGACGATTCTGAAGCTACCTTACCGGCTGGAATCCTTGAACAGCTTCATTCTGAGCCGTTCAGCCATTTACTCCGCCGAATACGATTAACTGAACACGAGCGAAGCTTCATTCGGGATATGCTGAATCAGGTATCCCGACTCGAGGCTAATATTTTGCCCGAAGATTCTTTCGAATTCGATCATGGCTCGCTTCAAGAGATATTCGAGCCCGCCACCAGCGAAATAGATATGGTCTCGGTGGATGACTACGTTACGATGGCAAATACCGAGAAAGACAGCGATATCCAGTCCTTCCGCCTCAGTCCTTCTGCTGAGAATGAAGACTACGAACCTTCGGCAAGTATCATCATGCCAGCACATACTGCTCCCAGCGTCGACGACTTTTTTGAACTAGACGAAGCAGCTTATGGCCTTTCTCCGTCGGGCGACGTGGGATTATACTATTAATCCTTAAGCAGTGAATATTATATCTTTTGAAGATGATCATGAAAGGAAAAGGACTCATGTTTGATAGTGGCTACACAAAGTAATGGGTTAGAGCCACAGGCCACATTAACAGGGATAATCGCGATCTCACATTCCCCAATACCCACGATTCCACTAAGTCGGCGATGACGGGATTCATGGTTTAAGCATACGTAGAGAATACGCCACAGTGTACCAACCATCTACAAACCCCCTCCCCACCCACACACAGACAGACAGACGAGAGAGAGAGAGAGAGAGTGCGTGTGTGTGTTTGGTTGAGGGGTGGAGGGCCTAGTGCCCTTCAAAATAAGCATAATTACTGAGGAACCTCGAATACTGCTAGAGAATAACAGGACTCTCAGTCTTTAGGCTTGCAGACACGCCTCATCTCTGTCAAAGTTTTTTTGAGTTGGGGACACCTATTAAGCTCAATCGAAACACCTGGTAGGCCGCACAACATCAGCCGCCCACAATCCCATTACCGCGTTCGTCTCATTAAACCACTCTCTATCCCTATTCGCAGCAGCTTTGGCCATGCCTGCATTCCTCCTCTTGTGTCCTCTCTCTTGAACCAAACCACATCTCTTTCACCCGTAGCGTATTCTAAGCCCATCATTGGAAACACATTTTCTCCAGCGCTCACCTGACAAACAGCGCAAACGGCTGTATGAGGCCTGCCGCATGGTTGATCAACGCTGGCCCGATCAAGACACCAAACCTCGGACACCGGTGCGGATCCTGAGCAGCAGCCTGTCGGCGCTCGAAATGCTTGCGAGGCCACGACAACAGCCCGGACAGTGGATGGTCCGCAGGATTTACGACCTGCTCGATCATCTCGCTGCGTCATGGAAGCGACGGGTAGTCTTCCAAAGGATACCAAGCGAACCCGCGGCGCGCGACAGTGAACTTGCGCACGACTTGGCACAGAGAGCAACACATCCAGATCGACAGATACCAGCAGGGGTGAAGTTGAAATCGACCACTAGCAGAAGTCTGAAAGGACCGCTTCACGAACGGAGGGAACAGTTCGAGAGGAGTCCAGGCGGCCGATACACGAAACAGCTCGATCGAGCTCTCCCTGGTAAGCACACGCGCAAGCTCTACGACAAGCTCAAACGCGACGAGGCGCAAATATTGGCTCAACTCCGAACGGGGAAGAACTGACTCAACAGTGGCCTTTACACGATCAAAGCGGTGGACTCGGATCAGTGTCAATGGTGCAGCCGGTCTGAGACGGTCAGACACTTTCTGACCGAATGCACACATTGGACCTCACAGCGCCAGCAACATTTGCAGGCAACCACGGACCGGTGGACCGAGGTCTCATTCCTCCTCGGAGGATGGACGAGTGAAAGAGTGGACGGACCGCTCAAGAAATGGAAGCCGAACATGGAAGCAGTCAGAGCGACGATTCGTTTTGCGAAAGCCACTGGTCGATTGAAGGTCGACCCTGCTGAACAAAGGAGGTAGCCCTGTTTGAGAATGCAACGAGCCTACGCCCGACAGTTCCTGTGCCGATGAAAGAGCAGTAACACTCAAGAAGACAATCTTGAGGGCAACGTGTGAAGGCTCGTAAAGGGAGCTCAGCATCCGCGGGTTCATCGTCAAAGGACCAGCTGCAGGGAGTACTATAACATGAACCGGGAAAATCGCAGGTAACCATGTAGAAACAGCTAGACCCCATTGGGCTTAGCCCGCATGGGAGTAAGATATAGACTCCGAGGTATTAGATCGACGTTATTTAAGCTAATGTCATTTGTATCGACGTTAGTAGATGCGAATACTAATAAGGCTTATAACATTACGTAGGCCTTAGTTTCGATCTCGATTACAAGAATGGCTCTGATTTAGCATAACGCATCAACTGCTCTTGCTTGGCACCATCTCTGCCTCATGCTTACGGCAGACTTGGATCGGATCCAGACGGCATGCGGTGATAACGGCCAGGATGCGTCGTTGAAAGCTATGAGTAATCTTCGAGCTTGGGTCCAGAAGGCAGTGCTCGCCAGGCAGTTCTGCATACTGCACAGGTCTTTTCGATCCTAACTGAGCACCGTGTTCTGGTCTACAACAGTCTATGCTGCTGCTCTTCTCCTTGATCCCTCTCGAAGAGCAGCCTACACCCGGAAGAACTGGCCAGCTGGATGGATTGACCCTGATATTGAAGGCGCACATGGGCTGTGGGAGGATTTCAAGGCGGCGCTTGTGCTAGAGGATCCGCCTACTCCATCATCGATGCCACCACCAGCAAAGCCTTCTCGAAACCGCGGTGCTGAGCTAGATCTCATCATGAAAGATATGGAGGTTGTTCCAGCCGATTTACGGGATGAGGACGATTTCAGAACCTTTGTTGACTCTTCCCCCTTCCGAGTTGACCGCAGGCCTCTCGAGTGGTGGTCTCGCAGTGAACAGAAGTCGCGCTATCCCTGCCTCTATCGCATGGCCATGGCGATCTTATCCATCCCGGCGGAGTCGTCCGAACCTGAGAGAGCGTTTTCTGGATCTAGAAGAACCTGCTCATGGGACCGACTAAGCCTTTCTTGTTACAATATCCAGAGAATTGAGTGCATCGGTAGCTGAATACGAGAGGGTCATATTCAGCTTTCCAGCTCGGGAGGGATGGGCTTACCGACGGAGGCAATGGCTATGGATGAAGACGGTGGACTAGGTGATGAGATTGTAGATGAAACCGAATGGACGTAGAGTGTGTAATACTATCGAATGAGCCATACTGAAATATGGTTATTCATGGTTATGGTTACGACCCCCAAAATAACCATATTTAACCATGTGCCCAGGTATGAACATCACTGCTAGAAACGCAGCCCGCGGCACCGACTTCTCTTCGATCCTTCGGCTCTTTTTGCGGTGCTCAGTCGTGTCTTCGTCTTGGGCAGGATGATGTCGCTGTCCTATGATCTTTGGGTCATGTTGAAATCCAGGGTATTTCCCACGGCTTGAACAATCGAGCTTGACCAGATGGCGGCTAGGTTCGTCAAAACCCTTTTGCGCACTGAAGCCAGGTCGTTGCTGTTGGGGGAGCGCAAAGCTTTGATGCCTATAGCATGCCCAGGGGTTCAAGATATGGTCAGCCAATAATCGGGTCCAGACTTGGATCCTGGAAATGGTATGAAGATGAAAGGTGACAAAAAGGCACGAAAGGGTCCGAAAAGGACCCCACTACTACTGTATTACGAATCTCTAAGCTGATGTATCGACGGTCGTTTGGCGACCAAAATTGACAAGATAGCTTCTGAGGCTAAATGAATGCCGGGGGGCCTGCATCAGATTTTCGGACGAAGTGCAGATCGACACCGGGGCGAAAGGAATTTAGTACTTCAGGAATGAAATTAAGATCTCGTAGATCAAATACAGTACATACTTAGCAGACCTGAAGATTGAACGGACTCGACGTGAAGACAGCTCCCACAGCGCCTTTCTTGAATCCATCTCACCAACTCAGATCAACGGCGTGACTATTGTGCGACGCTTTCTGTCAAATCTATTCGAAACCATTCTCCAGGTGCTCGGATGCCAATTCTTCCTAAACCTATAGCGTATTGCTAAGGAAATAACGCATTTGTGCTGCGTTTGTCAGGATGGGCGAGACTACGTGTATTCTAGGAGACTTGCCTCATCGTTCTCCATTGCAGTTAACGCACCCTTCGCAACATTTTCCCTCGCTTTTGGCCTCCCCATTTATGTCCCTTTTAGTCTTCCTTTTTGTCGTCCTCTTTCTTTGTGTCGACATTCGATGGTGGCTACTGAGGGAGATGGAATTGCTTGGGGTTGGCGCGGGCCTTGGGGTCAAAGGTGGTATATTTTGGGTTGTAGCCAGAAGTACCAGTAGACATGCTGCAGAGTTTCTCTACGTCGTCCAATCCAGTGGAATGGCAAGCATGAAAGGCAAGTTGGTTGAATTCAACGTAGGCATGACATTGAAGCGTGAGAAGGAAAACTTCGCGGAATGATGAGAATTAACAGTCTCAATTCTGAAGCTTATCACTGACGGTGCTTCCTCTCTAGCTTCACCGTGTCAATAATCTTTCCCACATATGACTCGACGCAATTGTTGAACATACCTCACGAAGGGCCGGACCACTGGGAAGAAATTCATACTCTAGAACCTGGCTTGTACCTTTTCCTGGACATCCTGTATCGCCCAGCTTGAAAAGCTCTTTTGGCTGACCGTCCTCCCGACCTGATCAGCCGTGAATCCTCTCGCCTGAGTGGCAGGATTGTAGCCGACACCGCTCCTCTTTTGCACTTCGGTGTCGGTTAATGCCTTGACTGGCTTTCCATCGGCGCGTTGATAGATCGTGACAACTACAGCACCTCCAAGCCCCAGATTATGTTGTAGACAGTACCTCGTTCCCTCTACAAGTCGATTGTTTGCCCAACCTCGCAGGTGCCAGTTCAGTTCGGCACACTGTGCTAAACCCGTGGCGCCTACAAGGAGATGGAGTCAGTGTAACTTCCTTTTGAAGCTCCGTCATTATCTTACCAATCGGATGACCTTTCGAGATTAGACCTCCAGACGGGTTGATAACGTACTTGCCACCATACGTGATGTCGCCATTACGCACGAGTTCGTGAGCTTTTCCTGGAGCACAGAGACCCAAGGCATCGATGACAATCATTTCGTTGGTTGCGAAGCAATCATGTAACTCAATCACGCCAACGTCGTTGCACGTTATTCCAGCTTCACTCATTGCTCGTCCGCCGGCTGCCTTGGTCATGTCGTAGCCCACCAGGTCAATTGCGCTACGGCTGAACAAGTCGGGCGAGTCTGTTGCGAGGCTCTGCCCGGCGATCAGAACAGCCTGTTCCTTGAGATCAGGATGGCTGTCCAGGAAAGCCTGTGACACCACTACTGCTGCCGCGGCGCCATCAGACGTCGGGCAACATTGTAGTTTGGTCAATGGAGGGTGTATCTCAGGGGACTGGATGATATCGTTTAAAGAATATTGCTCGGTGAATTGTGAATAGGGATTGCGTTGCGAATGATCGTGGTTGACCCGAGCGATCTCAGCATAATCTTCCTTTGTAGCACCGTATCGTTCAATGTATTCCGTGCCTGCATTTCCAAAAAGTTGAGCTGGCCCTGGAGCCTTGGTCCAGCCTTTTGTCTCTGTAAGCAAGTCGAGCATTCTGCCGGTAGGGTCGGCGCGATCACTGAAATTGGCAGACAGACTCCCTGGTGCCATCTTCTCAAAGCCAACCACCAGGACGCAATCAGCTGCACCGTATCCAACTGCTTGTCGGGCCATATTGAGGCCCGCACTTCCCGTAGAGCAATTATTGTTCACGTTGAAAATAGGGATCTGAGTCATCCCAAATTGGTAGAACACCCGTTGCCCACAAGTAGAATCACCCAATGCATAACATGCGATGCCTTGGTCGACTTCGTCGTAACATATCCGGGCATCCAGCATAGCTTTGATCCCTGCCTCGAACCCAAGTTCAGGGTAGTCGACTCTGCCCCGGGGCTTGATGAACTTGGTCATACCAACTCCCACGACATAGGCAGGAGCAGGCTTTCGTGGGGCCATTGTTGTCCGCTCAAATTGTGGATTCGATATTACAGGTATTGTCTCAAGAGGGTAGTGTCATAAATACAGCGACAGCGATCGGTTCTTCACCCAGGGCGCACCGCAGTCCTTGCGAGGAAAAAAACCCGGAAAGAACGTGAAAGACGCACAAACCAGTCTAAAATCCCAGAGCTTATATGGCTGATTACTGTAGTCCTGTACAACGGAGACGCCTTATCCAGTAGGGAGCGCGAAGCCTTGCGTCCATCCATGGATGCCGTTCGGCATGCCGAAATTCCGCAATCGATCCGCAGTTGATCCGGGCTAATCCTTTTGCTCAGACAAGCTCAAAGAATCTGAAGGCTATAAAGACCCACCACCCCGCTACTCCGCTACCCCACGCCCCCGGTATTTAAAAGTTCTCCAGGTTGAACCATATTGTTTGCCGTTCTCGAACACGACTCAAGCTATACGGTTGGAAATTTAAAAGAGCCATAAGCGCCGGTAACTGACAACATTTGACCATGCCGCAGTTGCAACAATCTTCACTCTTGACCGACAGAACTGCTCTCGTTACGGGGGCCGGCCGCGGCTTAGGCAAAGCAATAGGTGAGCATGCATTCAATACCCTCGCTAGAACACTTGTCCCTTGGGAGAGTTAAGTGATCAGTCTCTTATGTAAAGGATGAGCTAACGTTGGACTGTGGTGCCCGGAGAACAGCTCTTGAGCTTGCTAGTCGGGGAGCGAACGTTGCAGTCAACGATTTTGCTAATGCCGCAGATGCCGACGATGTTGTTACGCAGATCAAAGAAATGGGCCGTAAGGCCATTGCCATCCAGGCAGACGTGGGCAATGTCGAGCAAATCCGCGCCATGTTCCGCAAAACCATTGATTATTTCGACTGCAAGAGTAGAGGTTTAGACATTGTCGTGTCAAACGCAGGTATCAACAGCTTCAGCCACCTCCGAGATACAGAGGAAGAAGAGTTTGACCGCGTGTTTGGGGTCAATACGAAAGGACAATATTTCGTGGCGCAGGAAGCCTTTAGGAACGGCACTGCTAACGGCAAAGGTCGAATTATCTTACTGTCTTCCCGTACTGCGCAGGGCAGAGGATTTGCCTGCCACGCTATATACGCGGGAAGTAAGGGCGCTATCGAGACATTCGTCCGCTGCATGGCAGTTGACTGCGCCGACAAGAAAATGACGATCAATGCAATCGCACCTGGTCCGACGATGACGGATCAAATGAAGCATTTGCCTCATTATGTTCCAGGAGGTGACAAAATGACGCAGGAGGAACTACTGCAAATCACAGCAAATGGGCACCCCTTCAAGCGTATTGGCCAGCCAGAGGACATCGCGCGCGCGGTGGCATTCTTGGCCAGCGAAGATGGAGGTTGGGTTAACGGACATGTTTTGGCTGTAGATGGGGGCATGTTACGCTAAGCAAACCTGTTGAACGTCGCACTCCGTGACTCATGTCAACACATATATTGGCCTTTACTTCTTTACAGCTCTGTATTCTTCTCTAACCACTGAACACATCAGCGATAGACGTGTCGTCATGCTTCAAACCAGGTCAATGATGACGTTGTGGACGACAACAACAACGAGGATAGCGACGAGGCCCTAGGGAGTAACGAGACAGAGATTCTAAATCAAGTAAATATCTCTTGTCTCGTGGTTTTAGAAGAGACAGAGTTCTCAATACATTGGTTTGACACCTAGGAAGAGCATTTGTTTGACAGAACTGAAAGGCAGCGCGCAAGCCCAACGAGCCAATTCGTAGATTGAATTGAAACTGAGTGGAATTCGAGTTGTATGATATATCTAGCCGAACTAGCCCTACACAAGTATCTCAACTCTTCCTGACACGTACACGCGTAAGCTCTATGGCAACCTGAAACGCGACGAAGCGTAAATATTAGCTCAACTCCGAATAGGGAAGAACCGGTTGTTGAAAGGTTGAGAACCTGCAGTCATTTAAGTCTTTACAATTCTTGGTACAACCACCTAGTCTTTTCATTTGCTTTACTCACTCCATGGATTAGCCATATAGTTCGCTCATTTAGCTATATCACAGCCTACCCGGTGAGAACGATTGTTTTGAGGCATTTATCTGCCAACTATGGGTTAAAGGGAAAGATCTCAACCGGAAGGAAAACTTTCACTCGTTTTTACTATGTAAATAGGTAGAACTAGGGTCTCCTAGCTATCGAGGTCAGACTCATCAATTCATCCTATTTGACCCCGACTAGTGCCTAGCCTGCCACCCGTATAACACCGGCTCAACAGTGTTCGACTATGCGATTAAAGCGGTGGATTCAGATCAATGCGAACGGTGCAGAGACGGCCAGACACTTCCCAAATGAATGTGCGCAATTGGCAACGCAGCGGTAGCAGCATCTTCAGGCGATTACTGATCGATCGACAGAGGTTTCATTCCTCCTCGGTTGGTGGATGAATTTAAGAGTGGCTAGGCGGCTCAGTAAATGGAAGCCGAAGATGGAAGCAGTCCCAGCAATGCCCACACTTGAGCCCACACTTGACAGTTCCTGGTGCCGATCAGCTAGACACCATTGGGTAAGCCTAACCCGACTGGGAGTATGAAAAATCATCGGCATGCCGAAATTCCGTTATCGACCCGCCGTCGATCCGCCGATGATCTGGGCTGGGCAAGTCGCCTGCATCGTCATCGAAGCCATTCTCCTTGCAACATCTTCGGTGTCAGCGCATCGGAATACAGTATCTATGCTTGCAGAACTGTATAAGGCCCCTTTTTAGGCTTATCGAGGGAGTCTCTAAAGACCTCACGCGACTGTCGTTTCCTTTTGTGCCACAGGGCCACTTATTCTATCTTACAGTTCACCATGGCCAAATCAAATCAAACCCCAACTATAATTCCGCCTCCTCCAACCCCGACATTTCTGAAATTGAGCTTCCCGACGCCTGGTGCGGTACTTGTGATCATGTCACGGCCCCGAGATCTTAATTGCATGAATGCCGCTGCCACCCTGGAACTAGAGTCTGTTTGGGCGTGGCTCGACGACGAGCCTTCTTTGACCGTTGCCATCATCACTGGCGCTGGCAACAAAGCTTTCTCGACCGGAGCTGACTTGAAAGAATGGAACAAGTCTTATATTTCACAACCGCAAAGCGGCGCACAGTGGTCTCAATCAGTGGGCAAGCTATCATTGAGCCGAAGACGAGGGAAAAAGCCCGTAATCGCTGCCGTCAACGGGCTGGCTGTTGGCGGAGGAATGGAATTTGTGGTCAACTGTGATCTTGTCGTTGCATCTGAGACAGCCAACTTTGCCCTTCCAGAGGTCAAGAGAGGTCTGTCGCCTTTTGCAGGCGCCTTGCCCAGGCTGATTCGCTCTGTTGGTCTGCAACGGGCATCCGAATTGGCATTGACTGGAAGGTTTGTATCGGCGCAAGAGATGTTCACCTGGGGCCTAGTGAATAAAGTGGTGCCCCAGAGACAAGTTCTCCCTGAGGCGATCAAGTACGCGAGGATGATCGCCGACAACAGCCCGGATGCTATCATCTGCACCAGGGCTGGCTTGAGAGAGGGTTGGCACAGTGCAAGCGTCGACACTGCCACGGAGCTTATTATCAATAATGAATGGGCCAAGTTGTTGCAAGGTGACAACGTCCAGGAAGGTTTGCGTGCATTCTCAGAGAAGCGACCCCCCGTGTGGCAGCCATCCAAGCTATAACAGAGGTCACCCGCCAGCTGGAGTCAATGTTTTCCTAGCAGATCAAAGCCAGAAGACAGTTTACTACACTAGCAAACACCTCTTCGATTCCTATCGTACTTCTGCTTTGAATGGGGGAGATCCTCGGGCAGGTGTAATGAGCACCCAAACATATCGTCCATGGACAATTTGTCTAGCTTGGAAAGTTCATTTTTTGAGAGTGCTTCTGCTCGTAACTCCGCTTTACAGTATGGAACTGCCTGGATTTCGATACTGCATTGATTAAGACTAAGAGTAATTATTAAAGCTCCTTCGGACGTCGAGATTAGGAATAGTGTTTCGAAGAACTGAAAGGATAGCTGTTGCACTCGCTAGGCCCATTGGTCTGCTCATTCCTCCATAATCCATTAGTTAAACAGGCCTTTCGTTGCTGAGAGAAAAAAAACATCATAAAGTTGCAAATTTTGAACCCGGACAGATTCTTCAATTCAATCAATTTGACCCCCAAGTTTTGGTGTTGCAAATCCCAGGCCCCAAGCGTCCGACCATAGTGATCTATGTAAGTTCAAGGAATCATCGAAGTAGAACTGCTTCGCAGACAAAGGTCGAGCCCTTAAGGCTGGTACTCGACTCCCAGACCACGAGCAAACAAGTTCGCACTCTTCTCTCTGAATCCCTTTACGGTCGGGATAATCGATGTCGTGGGTATGGCCATTGCCGGCGGCCGAAGGCGCCGTCACACAGAACAGACCAACAGTGCAGGTGGCCCGAATGGACAACGTAGTCAACCTCGTTCGCGATCTTGCGTTGGATTCGATCAGCTTCGCTTCGTACATTTAACCTGCTATATACCTGCCTTCTCCAGACTTGACCACTCAATGCTTCCCACTTGCCCCATACATGCTGTGACACATGTGGTGGAGCGGTTCGTAACACCACCGTTTACATGACCGATTTGGGAGGTTAACGACACCATGTTTCGGGTAAAGTTGTCATCAATCAGGGGCACCGTCGCTCTCCCGGATCAAATGTGCGGAGGCCCCCATTCCCATCCGGCAGCACTCGGTCCGAGTGGTGCTTTTGGTCACGCAGCACTATCAACGTTCGGCCTGTACAAATAGGTTTGCCGAAATCGTGCATAGGTCTGGTGCCGTTGTTTCCGCATATATCTCAGGCCGTAAATACAGGCGGAAGTGAAAAGGTGTAACGGACTATTCTACAATAGTTCCGAACGGAAAGAATCAGTCAGGGCGAAAAAGGGTTGAAAAGGGCATTCTTGACGCTGTCAACAACTCTCACTAACTCTTAATATTCTTCTGGCTGATAAACAATGCCTGATATATCGCGCTTCTCGGTACCAGTACCACGAGTCACTCTCCCAACATTCATCTTTGGAGACTCCACCAGCCTTTTACCAGACCAACTTGCATTCGCCGATGCCGAAGAGCCTAGTGTGAAGTGCTTCACGTATGCAGAATGCAGGACTTGGTCCAAACGCTTTGCTGTAGGCCTCTTAGCCAGCGGTTTCCGCCGAGGAGACCGTCTCTTGGTCTCATCGCCAAATAATGTTTTCTACCCCATCGTCTACCTCGGCACGATCATGGCTGGGGGCATCTATACAGCAGCCAACGCCAAGAATGTCCCCAGAGAGCTTGCGTTCCATCTAAAAGATTCAGGTGCTAGAATTATGTTGGTTGCGGACGAGAACCTCCATGTAGCTCTCAAGGCTGCACAATCCATCGGTATGAACAGGTCACAGATATACATATTTAACGATGCGCCGCTGTGTCAGGAGGACGGAGGCAAAGGCGATCACGAAGCTGGAGTGCTGCATTGGAAGCATCTTGTTGCATCTCCCCAGGAAGCAGAGGGATTTGACTGGGAGTCTTTAAGTCCTCCAGATGCCGCGGATACCACGGCGGCCCTCAGCTATTCATCTGGTACAACAGGATTGCCCAAAGGCATTGTAGGAACGCATTACAATTTTGTTGCCAATGCTGTGCAGACTGGGTATATGATGGACCTGGACCTGGACCACCGAGCCCAGCAACGGGCATTCCCGCCACGATGGCTGTGTGTCCTCCCCGTTTATCATGGGTACGAGGTGACTTCCGTGAATTCTGAACCGAATCATGCGGCTTACATGATTGATAGGCTTGCACTGACCTACTTTATGATCATAGCACTCAAGAGGAGAATACCGTGGTACTGCATGAAACAATATGAGCTGAATCGTTTCTTGGACAATATCGGGCGCCACCAGATCACGGACCTGCACTTGGTGCCTCCGATAATGATTGCAATGACCAGGAGTCCGCGCATTCACCAGGGTGAAGTCGACCTAAGCCGAGTCAGAACTACACTCAGCAGCGCCGCACCGCTAGGGGCCGAAGTTACGCGACAATATGAAAGCCTTTGGGAGAATGGGACGATGAACGTGAAACAGTGGTTTGCTATGGGCGAGTATGTAGCCTCCGACTACGGCTGGACCACACTGATTGCAGCAGGGCGACATGTAGCATACTAGGCTGGGATCCACGGAGACATGCTCCGGCGGGTTCTGTTGGGTACGCATGACAAGTTTGGTATTCTTGCAGCAAGTGCTGACATATATCGCCAGCGAAGTGATGCCGAACTGTACGGTGAAACTCATGAGTGACGACGAAACCAGGGAAGTACCGCGAGGTGAACGAGGTGAAATTTGGTTCAAGGGGCCGAACAGGGCAAAAGGCTATTGGCGAAATCCGGAGGCGACCCGACATGCTTTGACCGAGGATGGTTGGCTCAAGACTGGCGACATTGGCCAAGTTGACAGTGACGGAAACTATTATATTGTGGACAGGAAAAAAGTAATCTGGTCAAAGCCCGCAACAGTTTTCAAGGCTAACGCTTGCAGGAACTGATCAAGGTCAAAGGCATCCAGGTCGCACCCGCGGAACTCGAATCCGTTCTCCTAAGCCATCCGCAGATTGTTGACGTAGCCGTAATCGGACATAAGGTGTACGTCACTTGGACGAGACGTCTATGAGTGCTTGACGTGCTGACGTAACTCTAGGAGAGACGATGAGCTACCGCGAGCTTACGTGGTTCGCCAAAGAGGTTCTTCGTTGGAATCGACCGATATTTTGAGATTTCTTGACGGCAAAGTCTCGAAGATCAAAATGTTGGGTGGTGGAATAGTATTCACCAACGAAATTCCAAGAAATCCTGTAAGTTTCTGTCATCGAACCAGGCGGCGTAAATGCTGAAGAAGCACAACAGTCAGGCAAGATACTTCGAAGACTTCTGCGGGACCGGGCCGCTAGAGAAAGTCGGTCGCTGGCCGAAAAACTCTAGAGACTGGGCAGTGTGGGTGCTTAACACACAAGCACGGTGACTCGAATTACAAGCTGCTACTCTAGACATCTAGAAGTCCTTGGTGTTTCATGACAAATCTGATAGAATGAGAATCAGGAGGCAATATTGCCTAACAGCTGGAGATTTCTATGCTTATCAGAGCGTTCACTCTATTGAAATCTCGTCTAGGGCCTCTTCCTATGCAAAACTTTCCCTTACATCTCTTACAACACCAACGCCTCGATCTGGCCGACGCGACAAATAACAACGGTGCTGTGTGCAAGGCAATATCACCGTGGCGAAGAGCGATTAGACGAGACAGCGCCGGCACCGGTACTGTTGGAGCTATACCCGGCTTGCCGCGCATTGCGTAATTTGAGGTCAGGACACAAGAAACTTCACGGTCATTTTTTTGGACACTAACTGCCTTGTTCTAACCGATGTTCTCGCCCCGCGATTATGACAATGTCACCTCGATGACTGGCTGGCAAGCTTACTTCAGATACTCCTCGAACCATTGCACAGCCTGCAGGAACGCATTCTCCTTGGCATACGTTCCGTGTCTGTAGCTTGGATCGCCCCGAACCGCGAAGCCGTGCTCAACGCCAGAGTAGAAGTTCACCTGGTATGGCCGTGCAAGTTTTTTGAGAATCTCCTCAGACTCATGACGCTTCTCGGTGGGGAAAATGTGATCCGTCTCGGCGGCAGAGATGGAAAGGGGGCCCTTGATTTGGCGCAGCTCATCAGGCTCAACAAATGAAGGGTGCGCGGTATACGCAACGTCGATCTTCCCAGCGTCTGGGTGTAAGTGCCGGACAACGTATTTACCGCCGAAGCAGTAACCCACTGCACCGATTCTCTAAAACGAATGTGAATTAGAGATTCGCTGTAACATCTTCTAAGTGGGAACACTCATGTCCGTGAGATATCTCGAACGCACGATAACGAGGCCTTCTTCCGGTCATGAACATGGATAGGGCTCAGTTAAATTAGAGCTTTCCGCCTCTTCATCGGGAAGGGTCTGACCGTGTGATTCTTCATTCTCGAACATAGTATGCATTGCATAAACGAGGAACACACACTCGCTCTCTGCATGTCCAAGGGGGATGTGCTTACTTTGCAGTTGTATTTCGTCCTCATCTCGACCAAACACGACTCAATGATAGGATCGACCACATTCGGCAGATGGGCGATCTTACGGTCGCTGTACGCTCCCTGCATCCAAGCCTCGATGTCAAAGTCTCCGGGGCTATTGAGGGGGATCGGATCGCCATAGAACAGATCGGGCATCATAACAAAGTAGCCGTTCGCAGCAAATTGGTCGGCGATAAGCTGTGCGTTAATGAAGCGGTGGCCCATGACGTCGGTGATGCTGCAGCAGCCGTCAGTTTCATATCAATACCGGCGGGGAAAGAGAGCTGGAGAACATTAAGATACCCTTCTCAGTATTTTTGTTTTCGGGGTACTTGATATAGATTTCAAAGTCGCCTAAGGTACAATAGTCACCTGTTGCGGTGCCTTCATGTTTCACACCTTGGTAGCAACATTTTCCGGGAGGGTGAGAAGCCATGTTGACTCGAATGTAGTCTGCAACAGGTTGAGGCTTCACAATGGGTCGTGCTTGTGGGAATGCTGAACATACAGCTTGACTCGACAACGAAGAAAGCTCTGGGGTGTCAGTCTCGGAAAATCAGTAAAACAGGCTTCTGGTCACGAATTCTGTCGAAAACATGTTTCTATGAGAAGGACCATAAAGGTTCGAAAGACAACGGGTCTGTTCTAAGTTCCAGGGCTAGGTCGAGCCGGAGTGCTTCCGAAAGACCAGTGCCAGGAATACGAGCTTGCCGTACAGGCAGCAAAAAGTGGTCCGGAAACATCATCCACGTGATCAAGACAGTCGGAACTACGGCTGCCGGGTCCCCTCAGTGTGCCGCTTCAATCCGTTCCTTGGAGGAGCACGCAACCAGGCTGAGCCCGTCGAGGGTGGTTGTGTTCAATGCCGTAAATGGGGATTGCTATTATATCGACGCGAAATGAAACGCCAAAAGACTGTGTACAAAGTTGACGTTGAAGGAGTCAGCTACTTGTACACATCCACACCGTGATCAGGTGGACGAACCTGTTCATCTTGCTATTTTCGGTCCCGGGCCATCGGCCCTTCATTGTCCTGGATATTACAAATGGTGATGTTAATCTCTTCGATCTTAAATCGAAAGGCCCCCGTTCATACATAACCCTAACGAGGGATTTCCCTTCGCTAGTCGTCCCTCTATACAAAAACCTCCGCTTTCAAGCACGCTTCGAACGAAGGGAGTACGTGAGATAGCATCTATCGATTTCCACCAACCATTCTTCCAACCTCTCCTAGAAGAGGCTCTCTCAATTTCTACAGGTCAACATGCTGCCTCCTCTTATCACTTTAGAGGAGCACTTCTTCTCAGCCGCGGCCTCTTCTTCACCCACCATGCAATCTCAGTGCTCTGAACAATTTAAGCATATTCTCGGCCTCTCTGAGAAAATCACCGATTTGTCCGACATACGCCTCTCATCCATGGACGCAGGTCAGGTGTCTTTTCAGGTCATATCGCACGCCCCAGGCGGCCTCACCCCTGCCGAATGCTACGCCGCAAATAACCAACTGTACACAGCAATCCAGTGCCATTCAATTCGCTTTGCTGGATTTGCTGTCCTTCCAGTCTCCGATCCAGCATTATGTGCCGCCGAACTAACCCGCTGCATTCAGGATCTGGGCTTCGTCGGCGCGCTGATCGACAATCATACTAGCCAGGGCACTTATTTTGACGCGGAATCGTACCTACCCTTCTGGGCAGCGGCCGCCTCGCTAGATGTTCCGATCTACTTACACCCGACGTGGCCGACAGACGCACAGCTATCGCTGAGTTATATCGGCAACTTCCCAACATCCGCATCGAAATCCATCTCCGCATCGGTGTTCGGATGGCATTCGGACGTGGCTACGCACATCCTGCGACTCGTGGCGAGCGGGCTGTTTGATAAATTACCCACACTCAAGGTTATAATCGGACACATGGGCGAGATGCTGCCGTTCATGCTCGCACGTATCGAGCAATTGAGTCCACGCTGGGGTAAGCATGTTCGTTCGTTTAAGGAGGTGTGGGACACAAACATATGGATTACGACCAGCGGGAACTGGAGCGTCGACCCGATGGCCACGATTTTGCGAAATACCAAAGTTAGTCATATCTTATATAGTGTGGACTACCCGTTCGGGCGGAATGAGGACGGGTTGGCGTTTATGAAAAACTTGGAGAAGAGCGGACTTGTGAGTAACGAGGAGCTTGAGATGATTGCGCACGAGAATGCGGAGGCCTTGTTGGGCATCAAGGCTGTACATACTTTTGAGTAGAAGTATACGCTGGGTGATCGCTCCAGCTAGAGCTCAGGGTCTTGTTAACGTTGTTGTCGATATCACTGTCGCTGGCGGGAGAGAACTTAGATATTGGACATGTCAATCATATGCTCGGACACACCACGCTTAAAGAGAGATAAAAATCAGGTATCTTGGCAGCAAGTGAGTAAGTCATAGCATATTAAGAAGTGGTTCAATCCTAAGTCAAGAAACATACGAAAAGACGTACAAGCTTCCTGAGCCGTGCAGTCGCTCCGACTTGTAGATTATCAACACTGTTGCGACAACGATTTATCCGCTCCTTCTTCTCGAGGGATATTGGGGTCCCGTCCACTTCGGAGTCTGGCAAAAACGTGAAGACCAGTTTGTTTGACAAACCACATGTTTTGGAAAGTTAAGCTAGCTTCGGGATTTGCTAGTCGGAGCTGCTTTCAATCAGTAAGCTTAGAGTAATACAGCTAGAAAGCTTACCTCGAACGTCCAGAGCAGTTGTGGAACTATCTTGCTCATTTCCAGCAAAGATGTATTTCGTCCAATGCACGTACGAGGCCCGGAGCCGAACTGTTTAATTTTATTATCATGCACTCCAGGGACAGCTGTTCGGTAGGTGCTTACCGCCAGCATGGACCGATCCATTATCTTCAGAGCCTCCGGCTCAGCTTCCAACCACCTTTCAGGTCGGAATATATTTGCATCAGCCCCGAAGACATCTTTGTCACGGTGAAGTACCCATGGGTTGATACCGACAATGGTTCCGCCAGGCATCCACGCTCCCGCGATCTTGCAGCCCTCTCTTGGTACTTTCCGTTCCAAGAGCAATCCGACCGCGGGATGGATCCTTAGTGCCTCTTTGATTGTGGCTTGCAAGTAGGGCATCCTATTCGACTCATGGTAGGTGATGGGAGATTCCCAGCAGTTTCGGGAGCCGACGACCTGATCAATTTCTGCTAACACCTTATTAAGAGCATGAGGCGTCTTGAGCAGGCTGTAGAGGATTGACCGAAGAGAAATCGCCGTCGTGTCACTACCAGCAAAAATGTTAGTAACGCTGTAGGAAATGACCTGCCGATCATTAACAACTTCTAGGTAGGATTGTTTCGCCTAGAGGAACATGTCGAGGAAGTCGCGTCGTGCCTCTGGCTTCCTTAAACGCCCCGTCACATGCTCTGAAGTGAACTGAACGACTCGGTTTGTCGGAAAGATGCGCATTGCTAAGGGGCTTTTCAGGAGGAGCCGATCTAGGAAGGGCATTTGGCCACACTGAACTCTTGATGAGCGCGTGTTGGATCTGTAGACATTGAGTCCTCTCACCCATGCGAAGTAACCGAGCCGACGCTCTAGATCCTGAATTATGCCTGCCACATCGTCGCCAGTCTAAAGAAAGCCAAGGCGTTTACTGAAAGTCATCTCCCCGCTATGATAATCAGCATCAAATAGGGTACGGGTCTCGTGCCGTAGTGCAGTGTAGCTTACATGACGTCGAAAGCGTAGTATTGTAACCACGTTCCAAAGTCACAAATCTTGCCTATGTCGGTATACAGCTCGAGGAGCCTCATGCACAAGACACGGGATGTGGAATCGACAAACGGTTCGTATTGCAGCAACGTCGTCATACTATATGCATGAGCCACAGGTCGCTTAATTGCAGCGTGGAAATCTTCTCGTTGCGTATTGAAGAGATTCTCTAGTGGTTTTCCTTGGCTGACGGATTGCTGCGCAGTATAAAATTTAGTCTATTGAATGCTCTGTTAGACGATAGCTCTAATCGTGACTTTAACCATGTTGTACCTTCGTAAACCCGTTATTTAGACCGTAGATTACTTTTACTGCCTCTGGGTCTGCGACTGACACAGTGTTTGGTCCGATCCGGATGAGTTTTGATCCATATCGTCTGTGTAACTCAATGATCGTGTCCTGATGATGTCCTCGGGCGACGCTGACCAAGCGCCAGATATCCGTTAGTGACGCACATAACAGTCCCGGAATGCTGTGTAAACCAGGGCGCAAGCGATTCGCAACCAGGTGAAGCGAGAAGCAAAGTAAAGCAATGAGTGCGATTTGGCCGAAAGATAAGGCCAGGATCTGTTGCAAAATCGCCATGCAGGCTCAGAATTGGTTGCGAATCAACTAATGAATGACAAAGAATAGAGCTGAGACGGCGACACTAAGGATGAGGATTGGAAGCGGTACTGATGGGCTGGAGGACCCTATCACGATACCAACGAGACTTTATTTCTTGTCCGGGGAGTGGCCTCGTAAAGAAATGGAGCCTCGCAATATCGTGAGATAAAAGACGATTCCCTCCGAGAAAAGCATACGGACTCGGAACGTGATTCGCAGTAGGTATCACTTATCACCTTTCCGGCCTCGGGTTTTCCTATCCGGCTGTTCCGCTGTTGTTCACCCACAAGCTTCCGCTTCCTCATGTGCTTCCATCACCATCTGGAGTGTACTTAGTCTTAATACGGGAGGTTCGCACTGGGTATTCAAATATCAAAAGATAAAGAACCCAGATAAATGGTATCCTCCTGCATATGCTCAGAGAATTTCGTTGAAAAAGCATTGTGTGAGCGTAGCTTGAGTAGACTACTATCACCTCCATAGGTGTCGGGCCGGCATACCCGTCGTGAGCCTCTGAGATCCGGTGATCGACGCCTCGTCCCATTTCGGCTGCACGGGCTCTGGGGACGTAATTCCCAGTTCCTCGCCTATATTGGCCTTATCCTCCCAGCCAACTTTTTCCCACTGTTCCGTGGCTATTGTGATCCACCACCAATTGGTCTCTGTGTAGGTGGTAATTGCCGTGTAAGCTATTGAAACATGTCACAAATGAACTTCGCATCTCAGACCATAGTGATCGTTGGTGCTGGCGGCGACCTAGTCAGGGCATGTGCCCTATACTTTGGATCACGTGGTGCAAATCTGGTGGTCAATACTTCGCTAACCGAGACCTCAGATTGTGGCCCGCCCCAGGTACCTCATTCCATTCCTTTTCCTTTGACATCCTGCTGAGCTGTCAACCCAGACAAAATTCAGCGACGCGATTGAAGATGAAATAAAAGCCAGGCGAGGAAAAGCGCTAGCAGACTACCACCATCTTGAAGACGGTGAAAAGTTGATCGAGACAGCCGTACAAGCCTTTGGTAGCATCGATGTTGTCATCTACATTGTCGACGAAGACCAAGGCCGCGGCCTTCCGGACCTGGAAGACAGGCAATGGAAGATGGGTATCATAGCACAAATTAAGGGTGCTTACAAGGTAGAGAGCTTTTACCTGCCAAGAACCATGCGTAGGCTGATATAACGAGTGTGCTCGTGGTGCCTGGATGCATTTCAGGAAACAACGCCGTGGTCGAATCATTACTATTTATTCAGTTCCGGACATCAGTCAACGCTCGGGAGATGTCCATACTTCTGGTCAGTATCTCATCTCCCCAGGGAAATTGATGCATTACTAATTCATGATAGTTTTGGCCATGTCGCAGGTCGGCTTCATCAAGTCTCTGGCTCGGGAAGGCCAGAAATACGGTATATTGTGTAATGCCGTTACGCACCCTGGTAGGTTCTTGGCCGAGAGTGTTTCGCTACCCTTTCTAACATTTCCATGGATAGGCATAAGCCAAGTATCGATTGAAGGAGGACTTATAGATACAGTTCGAAACTCACAGCTGGACTCCATTGTCGCCGCTGTGGCCAATCTTGCTCATCCCACCAATACTAAAGACACCGGATCTATCTTCGAATGTGAAGTCGGACGAATCACTCAACTCCGATGGGCACGCGCCTCAGGTGCATTCTTCAGGCCCGACAACACATTCACGCCTCGTGCTATCCGAGACAGGTGGGATCAGATCCATGACTTTTCTTCACCAACCTATCCTACAGGCTCAATTGACTATACGTCTACGCTGAAAGAAGCCTTAAATGTGAAGAAGGTTGGAAATACCGGAGATCTGAGTTTTCGAGGAAGGGTGGCTCTTGTCACCGGGGCTGGTGCTGGGTAGGACTAAACCACCATGGTTACTACCTCCTGCACGAGAACCGCTGCTAACCCCATTAACTACAGCTTAGGACGATGCTACGCGATTTGGCTGGCTAAACTCGGTGCGTCAGTAGTCGTGAATGATGTGGCGGACCCGGAGTCAGTCGTTCGGGAAGTTCGAGCACAAGGAGGAGTGGCCGTCGGAAGCAAGGCCTCAGTCGAAGAAGGCGAACAGCTGGTGCAAGCTGCCATCAGCAGTTTTGGACGCATCGACATCCTCATCAATAATGCGGGCATCGTTCGAGACCGAGCTTTTCAGAACATGGACCAGACCTCGTGGGACGATGTGCTGCAAGTACATCTCGAAGGGACGTACAAGGTAACCAAGTCGGCGTGGCCACACTTTGTGAAACAAAAGTACGGTCGAATCGTCAATACCACAAGTCCCAGCGGGACGTACGGCAACTTTGGCCAGACCAACTATGCTGCCGCGGTAAGCATTGTTTGAGGTTTGCTGTATGCCTTCGTAAACTGATATTGGACAGAAGTTGGGCATATATGGCCTTTCCATGGCCCTGGCTCAAGATGGTGTCAAAGATAATATCCTTGTCAACACAATCTCACCGGTTGCGGGAACGAATATGTCCCGCACCATAATGCCTGAAGCTCTGGTGCAGCGTCTGAAGCCGGAATTTGTGGCTCCCCTGGTCCTGCTTCTCTGCTCTGACCAAGCCCCCCAGCCGTGTACCGGCTGTCTCTACGAAGTTGGAGGCTGCTATGTCGTTGAGACGCGAATGGAGCGAAGTCGGGGATATGAGACCCAAGCTGGAGCCCGAATCAATCCAGAAATCTTGTCACAAAAGTGGGAAATGGTTCGGGAATTAACCCCTGCTCGTGCTGGTAGATGGGCGTTGGGGGATCCTACGATGGCAACTTCTCCGAGCAAAGGAGAAGGCGTTTCGGACTGGCCAAAGTCAAGAATCTAACTAATTGAGAGCAACACAAGTGAATCGCTGAAGTGTCCGAATGTTCTTGCCCTTTATTCTTGCTCCTTTGGGACGCTTGTCGCCAGACTTGGAAAGCCTCTTCGGATTTCAAAATCACATTTTATCTCCATCTATCACCTCTGGCGCTGAAGTGAACGACCGAGACGTCCCATGAGTGTGCAAATTGTCATAGAGTAAACTACGACGACTTCATTGACGGTGTGCACCGAATGGGGACGTGATGACGCTCTCTTGCTGCTCTTTGCCGTGGTAACTTTATGGCTCATCTCATCTCTCTAGACCAAAATGTTAGGACCAAAATGCTAGGCGCAATCCCGAAATGCATAAACGAAGCATGCGAAGATGTGCAGGGTGAAGAGAGTATGGAGCCATGGTGCATTGATCGGCATTTGAACCGCTACGTCACAGCCCATCATTTCTCTCGAAGACAACGCAGCTTTTGGCAGCCGATATGTCGAGAATTCTCCTGTTCGTAGTCGTTTCTACTCGACAAATACAACTGCGCGCCTGACGTCCAGTTTCTATGCACGAGAGCGGGATTTCTTCTCAGGTTGTCTCACATCCCCTCGGCGGCCTCTCACCTGAAACTTTCAAACAAGCCACATAATTGTCCTCCGCCATCAGATCTTCCAATGGTGGCCGCTTCGCACGGTTTTCAACATCTCGCAGACACTCATCGGATCTGGTGGAGTATCTCGCCGACCGAGGGTTGTACGAGCCATTATCAATGAGCGTGAGGGTGCACATGATGTACGGTTAGACTATGTTCCATGGTATTTCATTGGTTCTGCCTTTGTCCGCAACTGTAGTTGAATACATACTTCCTTGAGGTAAGTGGCATGCTCGTTGATGTGTTCGGGGCTGTTGTTTACCTGTGGCCATCTTGGCGCTATTGTCACGAAATCACGCGTTTTCAAAATTTGTGTGTATAGGGTACGCCTAATGACAAGAATATTGATTATCACTACGTCCTGCCTACCTCTATAGGCTAATCCCTAACAAATGGTGCTTCCAGGGGAGCCACTACTAAGACTAGTTGCGAGATCGAAATCAATCTACTGACCCCTGAGGCTCAACGGTTCTAGCCGGCTTACAGTCATCAGAACTGGGTAATTGGATGCGTGTGCTCATATTTTCTAGCATGAGACAACCTTGATGTTCCCGCTGGGGTGAATACAGAGGACAGCGAAGGTTTCGTGTTCCTGTGATGTAGTTCAATCTCTACACAAGCCAGGACTATCTCCAGAGTGTCGGAGACAATTTTACCATCCTGGAGCGGCTTCAGCTTGCTCGAGCTCTGCTCAAGTTTCTACACAAGTACGTCTGGAGTTGCATCTGCAGTCAACTACCACTGGCACTCTCTGGACAAATTGCGTTCCAGTTCAGACTAGGACCGCTCCCAGGTCTCAACGCCTGTCTACTTCGATAGTCTGGCTGATCACGTCGACTGTTGCTTGTTCACGGGGTGTGATCACGGCTTTGAAATCCATTGGTGGTGGCCTACAAGGTGCAAGTCAGTTTTCCGTCTTCGCAAGGGCTGTTGGACATTAAGCTCACGAGGCAAGGAATGCACCCCAGTCATTCGGATCCAAGCTAGGCAGAATCTTCTGTCCATTTTCATCAATGGGGGCCGTTATATCAAAAGCCCATACCAGATTCGAAACCGCTGCGAGTTTTGTAGTTGTCAGCGATTCATATATTCTTCTGGATTATGGAAGAGCGGTAGACCTACTAAGGAACAAAGATTGCTCCGCAAAGTGCATACCAACGCACTTACGACTTCCACTGTAGTAGTATGCATTAGCAATGATGTTCAGTGTGAGTCGGAAGAGAAATCCGAGCTTACAAGCCAAATCCAGCGTGAGGTAGGTTGTTCAATTGCCCCTTGTCGTCCAAAAATCTTTCGGGACTGAAATTTTCGGGGCGTGGGTAAAGCTCCTCGTTTTCATGAATGTGTTGTGAGAATGGAAAGACCGTTGTTCCCTTGGGGATGAAATAGCCAGTGTAAACGTCATCCTCGACCACAGAGTGTGGATTGGCGACTGGTGCCACTGTACGCCACCGAAAAGCTTCACGGACCAAGGCCGTGATGTAGGGTAGTCGAGGTAGGTCGTTAAAATCAGGTAGGCGATCTCTTCCGACGGCCTGGTCGACAATCTCCTGCGCCTTTTTGAGAACGTGAGGAAAATAGAGGAAGATGAGTATACTAAGGAACGTCAGTACCTGACTAATACTTCGGAAATAATCCCTCGCATTAACGGCCTTTGACTTACATGGTGACCGTTGTACCCGTCAAAGTATCAGTACCTCCGTCGACTATAGTTGTCGTAATCGTTATGGCCTCGAGCGGTTCTAACTCATCCATTTGGGTTTCGAGTAAGTTCTGGACGAGGCATGGACGCTCTGTTTTATGCTCCGCGATCTGCTTCTTTGTAGAATCCCATAATTCACCATAGAGAGTATATACCTCCTCGCGGTACTGAAGTGCTCGTTTCTTCCAACTCATGCCTGGTACCCACATTGGGAGATGTTTGAGGAACGGTATATAGTCCACCCAATAGCGGCCGTGAATCTGTGCTGCGAATTGATGATCAGTGGCAGTGTTAATCCGACCAATGAGAGGGTCATCTAAGCTAGAGATAGACCTATACCCAAATGTCGAGCCTAGCATCACATTTACCGTAAAGCATTTAATAATAGATACAAACCGGTCAGGATACATAGTAAGGCGCTGAAGGAGGAGGTGCATTTCAGGTAGTAATGCAGGGTGTGCCCAGTTGTGAAGTGCTGCTGCACGGAGACGTTCCCCTAGTAACTTTCGGTGCTTCTTATGCGTATTATACTTCATTCGTGAGGTTCCAAGATACCATCCATTCTCAGCAATGAATTCCTGTGCGACAACTAACTCTGGACGGTCTCCATAGTTCATCATTCGCTTTTGTAATAGTGCCACTGAGTGGTCCATGCTTCCGAGTAGAAGGGTCGGTTTGCCTAGGACCCAGAACATGACAATATCGCCTATAGAGAAAGCGAGGCTGTTGGCCGGTAGATCATACCTCAATCAGAACGGGAGAACTCACCATACTCTTTAACCCATTTGTCATAGGTAATCCAAGGCCTCTCATTATCGATTTCAAGCAGGCTGCCAATGATAGGTAACCCCTTGGGACCAGGAGGGTAACATTGTTTGGGTTTAGAGTAGGAATGTAGAAGCCAGAAGCCTAGCACCATTGTCGCTATCAAGGCTGAAAGCAATCCGGGCATAGTTGCTAACATGATGAAAGATGTGAGCGTCTATCTGTCTCTGTTGGTGGTCATGAACTTCAGAGAACTCCTCGTGCTTATAGTACCGCTTTTAGGACCGGTGTAATCTCGGCCCGCGCAGAGTGTCCGAAACCATATCTTAATCTCGACTAGCTCTAGCCTCCGCGCGACGATACCCTTATCTCTAGATTCTAGGAGGATATGCGGCTATTGCACTGACTTCTCCATAGCGCGGGCCGAAACTCCAAGAATGTCGCCTCATGGCCCGGTAGCTAAACATTAAAGAATCAGATAAGACTAGGGGTCATCGAAAGAAGGCCAGGCATTCCATCCAAGCAACTTTTGGCTTTAGTCAACTCGGGGCTGGCACATTAACATAAAACAGCCATCAAATGCACGTCCGGTAGCCAGCTGAGATTCAGAGCCTAGACTTGCAATCTTCCTCTTTGCCGTCCACATCCTGAAGCGCAAGATGTCAGGACCACGTTATCCTGCGATCCAGCAGGAGAAGTTGACACCGGAGCAACGCATTTTCTACGATGAGATGATGGATAAGATCCGCAACAATGGCCTCGGCGCAGCGTTAGCCTCCACTGACATCTGGTATTATTATGAATACTAAAATAAAGACTTATATAGGTTCACCTTGCAAGGTAGAAACAACGAGCTACTGGGTCCACTATCTATCATGATGTACACTCCCGAATACTCAACACATACGATGCGACTAAATGAGGAGGTCCTGAAACTTCCCGCTTTAGAACCAGCAGTGGTCGAAGTTGCTATATTAGCTGTTGCAGGACACTACACTGGATCTTTCGGCGGCTATTCTATCTACTCACATACGAGGAATGCCTTAAGTAGCGGGTTACTAACGGAAGAGCAAATGAAAAAGATCACTCAAGGTGAAAAGCCTATAGATCTATCCGAAAAGGAGGGCGTAGCGTTCGAGTTAGCTCTTCGATTGGTGAAAGGCGGCAAACCCCTGGAACAGAGCTTATGGGAGCGTGCCAACAGCATATTAGGATGGGACCAAACGCTGCATGTAATTCAGCTTGTGGCCTTCTACACCCTGCACGGAGTAACTCTCAATGCCGGAATTATTGGTGCACCAGAAGGAGAGAGCATCTGGAAAACGTGAGATCAAGAGATGCGTTGTAAGGTGTCAAGAGATACTCCCAATGCCTGCAAAATGGTGCTTGTGCTGCTCGACGCGACTCCCACTTGTATCTCGGCGATAACGAGCAGATCGTAGTATTCCGATTTGTTCAAAGAAATACACCCGGAAAGAAAAGAGAGAATTCCATTCGCTGAGTATAGCACGTTCTTTCTGGATACTTGATAACCCATGAATCACATGGCAGCCTTCGATGCGCAGAATTCTAATGAGGCCTTTTCTGTTTCATTGGACCGAGAATACAAACTCGGGGTGCAGCGCACTAATTACCATTTCGGTAGCTAGTCTGGGAAACGACGCTCGAAAATACTAGTAGCCAACCAGCGCACTACCTCTCTCCATATTGAAGTGCTTCTATCTTCTACTTCCTAAGGAGATGATATCACCTCGAGTTAGGAGGAATTTGAGTTGTCGGCACATGAGAATGCGCCACCTGGTGATCCTTCGTTAGCAATCTGAATCTGGTCCAGGAGCATCCATGTTCGACCTTGTTCGACCTTGGAAAATGCGTAGGGCATGGAACGAGAAACACTTACCAATTGTACCCAACCTATAAGCGTCGACGATTCCCTGAATAGTCGTGTACGAGCCTGCCACGCAGATGAAAGATCCAATCAGAACGACAAGCACATGGAAGGCCCAAGCCATCTGCTTCAGGAATGACCCTTTCCTCCACCACATGAAATCAGATAGCCAAACGATCGCCGGAAAGATGATGCTCAAGGGTGCAAAGCACATGGAACCCATCAATCCCAGGAGGTAGTTCAAAATCGGAACTGCTTCTTCTATGATGAATGCGATTGCGGCAAGGGAAAACGTCGTTGAACTGAAAACCTTAGTCAGCCATCAAATTCTGTTGTGTAGGGAGGAGCGTACTTACAGCCACACCGCCCAATGCGTCACAGTGTTCGACTGTAAATGGACAGAGTTTCGAAGCAGTCGGACAAAGACGTACTTGGAGGCAATGTGCAAATAAACCACCGAACTTGCAAGGAGACCGACCATAGCGATACCGTACGAGACCATCTTGATCGTCTGTCCTGCACTCCCTAGCGATGGACTAGCGACCCATTTTCCACACCAGGCGTAGACCACCAGACTGAAAGTCAGGTAGGTAGAATTAACGACAGCCTGGCAGGAGTAGATGGACTTTTTGTAGTCTTTGGGATTTTTCATCTCCGCCATGATAGGGATGAAATGGGAGGCACCGGCGGATGCCACAAAAATGGCCGTACAAGCAGTGACCCCACTGATGAAATCCGCATTTCCGATAGCATGGTACCCTAATTCAAACTCTCCGGTCTGAGGAGCCGCCGCAGGACGATCTACGGTAGTGACTGCGATGCTGGGACCGAGTTAGAATAATCCTGACATCCACGGCATCTTCAAGTACACTTACACAACCATGAAGGTGGCCACAAAAAGACTGGCAAAACCAACCCACATCAAATAGCCGACTGCATGAAGTTTCCGGACGCTTGCTATCGCCGCTGTGGGAATTACAGCAATGAAACTCTACCAGACGGTGCAGGCAGCATGGTGGCTCAAAGCATTGATGCCAGTAGATATTGAGACCAGGGCGGCGGAAACACACAAGACATTGCCTATGATGAAGAGAGCTCCAGCAAGCTCTTTGAATACGACACCTCCCACGCGCTCGGCCATATCGACAACGGTGTGGATGCCAGGGTGTCGATTTCTGTAGGCACCATAACATACAGTCGCATAGGTATTGAAGGCGCCCCATGCAACTATGAGGAGAGCGCCAGGGAGAGCCCCTAAGGTGTACAGCACAGAAGGAAGGTTGAGGACACCGAGCGCAAACTGGACTGAATAAAAAATCAGCTTATCTCTCTGACAAGTCAAATGTGAATGGCAAATGGACCTTTCAGAAGAATCACTGCCGCGTGAGGCCAGCTGACAGTACGGTAGTCGACTGCACCTTCGATTTTCTTGAAGACTTCGAAATTGTTGCTTCCAATGGCTTTTGGATCATCTTGAATGTCAGACATGGCCTCCGTAGCAGGGAGTGTTGTGGGCTCGAGCCCTTGCGTCTTCTCGGAAGTCATATTGACGGACAGCTTGCAGCTACTTGATACGAGTACAGGGTGAGAGTGAGGCAAAGGGAGGAGAGCGTCCTGGAATACCGGCTCTTCTGGGCTTTATGGGTGAGTTGATCACAGTCTTTACGATATAGGCGAACATGCTTGTACAGTTGCCTAGGGCGGACCACGCGTATCTAAACTCTGGCTCGGATGAGGCAGGATAGTCGCATAGTACGTCCCCGCAATCTCTTCGAAGGTCTAGATTGGACGTGTTATCAGGAGTTTCGCCGGGTATCTCCCCCCAATCACATGAGCCGTCTTGCGGTGTGGCTCATCGTGGTGATTGTGACTTCGGCCCGCGCAAGTGTATTACCCGCCCATCAAGAGAATGCGGAGATAGCCTCTATCGAGTATCTCTTGATGCCCTGCTCCAATTGAGGCACTCACATTAGGCGCATTGTTTGGGGGGTTGTTCTTTGCTGTAGGGATAAGCGATGCTCGGAGTGGATCTAGGGACCGATAGTATCCCGCTCGTGTCTTATCTCTGTGACTCATGGAGGACATGGTGGATTTACGAAGGCCTCTGGGCGAGTGCCTGACTATATAGTTTCCGAAGGCCCGTACAGGACCATACCACGCTAGGGGTATTGGAACAATCACGTGCTATCGTCATTACACCCCTTGGCATCCTGGAATCACAAGTGTCACGAATGCCAAGACACACGTGACTAGCTAGTATATCGCTTGCGAGGAGTATACGCAGCTCTTTAAGCTCCTTATGCTTCGAGTCAATGTCGATACGGCCTATATGGATAGATCGGAACCACTTCTATAGCTCTTTTCGAACCGCTCCGCCTCGTTCATGACACTAAGCTCAGGGATGTAATGCGTGCCAAATACTTAAGAGGTGATAGTCGGGTACGGTGTCGAGCTTGTGAAGCATGGGATGAGTGGACCAAGGTCGCCAATGATTAGGATGTCCGCGAATAATTGGGGAAAAAATCTCAACTGCAGTTTCTTAATCTCTGGCGGATGCTGAGCGGAAAGGGAACAGAGGGTAAGAAGTTTGAATTGGCCATCGTGGTCCCTCGACAAGGACCCAGAGCAACACTGAAGAAAATTTCTAACGTCAGCAAGGGCCATGCGTAGCGTGTCATGGAGACCGTCAACGAGGTCCGACCACCCTTGAGCATCTCTGTGGTGATAGCATGAGGCTGAGCTAAAGTTCGGGTGCGCTCGACTGAACCGTTTGATAAGTACCGTTCATTCCAGACCTGGGCTCTGATCATCTTGTCAAATTCTCGCGTTCCGTGCCGCGACCATCTTTTGGACGAGAGGAACATCCAGACACGATCGAGGCGATGAATAACCTCGCGATCACACTCGGATGACGCCACTACCATCGACCGCAAGTGCACCACCAACGTCCGTTCACCAAGAAGGATCACATTTTGGGCAGACACGAGTATCTGGTGTCCTACCAAGTTCAAAGTCAACATCATCTATTCTTTAAAACAATTGTCAAATCGACAGAGTGTGATCTGGCTCTTGGCCTTGAATTCGAACCTCTTTGGAAGGACGAACCGAATGTAGCGAGAGACCTACTCAAGAGAAGTATCATCTCCGACATTTCTGACCGTGTAAGGCTGCCAAAGAAGGGGTAAAGATATCCACTGTCCACCTGCATCATGAACCTGTCTGAGATTGGGAGCGCATACTGTGCTCGGAAATGCTGGGCAGGACGAAGGCGATAGGTCGCCGAGCGACATCGCAAAAGGTCTGTGGTTGGGTAGGTATCGAACAAGTCGATACGAGCGAAGTCTACCTGAAAGATTGACGAAGAGGTTGCATGGAAAGTATTCCCTCAGTGGATTATGTCTCGTGCTTCAATTGGTCGGCCAATAATGTTGCACCTTGCACCTGCCCTTTGCCGCAGTCCCATGCTTGTACTCGTACTTGGGACCATTGAACAGACAAGAAATTGTTGACATCGAATCATGAAAAGAACATCTTTCAGTTTCAACTGTCTTGGCTTGGCAGTTTTGCATCTACATGGTCACGCCACCATATTCTCAGTGATATCATCGAAAATTGTTGTTATTGTTGATCGAATCAAGTCCCCGAGCAAACTTGAAACCTTTGTTACCTGCAATCTGGCCCTTCAACCTGCGACAAGTTTCCAAGTCAGACTCGGAATGCTCAAACTGCAACATGGCAGCAGTCAGAGGAAAAATGAGTCTGCTCGACTCAAACTGACCCGAATCTTCCTGCACAATGCCCGATATGGTCCTCAGAATGCGATGTCCAGTACGATCTCGCAAATCATCTGTGCAGGTTGCTTGTAGCTTGACATGAATTATGTTCATCGACTGTTGGACAGAGCTTGGAAGAGAAGACAACGCTGCGTGGAACCTGGCAGCGAGTTGACTGCTGATGCACATGAGAAAGAGTTTCAATGCCCACCAAGTCATCAAAAGCCTTTGGTCATGAAACTCCAAACCTTCCAGACCAGACTCGCTCTTTTCACCACAGCTCGAGCCGGAACCACTGAGATGCATCTCTTTGTATCGATCCAGGTCTTCCTGTAGATGTAGAATCGATTCGATGATTCCGGTCATAGGTGGTGGTTCATGACCTGCTCGGTGTTTCTTGTAATTGGTCGAGTCTTGAAGTTGCTCGAGAAGATGAGCCATGACGAAACCATAGTCGTAGAGATGCTGCTCCCTGTTCTTGATGCAACATGCCCACGGCACAGTTCGCCAGAATGTTTCTGCAAATGGGTAGCTTTGACGTAACATGATGCAGCGTATCATCTAGCACTGTGTCAGCAAGCTAATATGGTTTACGGGCAGAAAAAATCTTACCAAAGCGTACCTGCATTCTTCAAAAACAGCCCGTGCCAATGGAGTTTCATACATCTGTGGACCTCGAAACACCAATAACTTGGCAAGTCCAGAGATATGATTCAACCAAGAATCGGCCGTACTCGAAGTGGCTTCGAAGAGCTAAAAGACGTCAGTTTCAGTTCAGTCTAGCATGATTTACGCACTTCGTATAGCACCATGGCACGAACTGCAGCAAGGACCTCTTGATGCAACATCCGTTCCTGGTCCTCCAGGATACTTCGTAGCATCCTCACAGCATGCCCATACATCTGCTGTCCTTGGTGTACCAAACAGTCATCCTCACACTCCCTGCCAAGTCGAACTATTGACAAAGCCAGTATCGATGAGTGTAGAATGGCAGTCGGTTGTGCAATGTCGATTGCCAGGTAAAGCCACAGAGGTTCTTTGATTGGAGCTCGTGAAGACAAACCCCCTCGTGCATAGTTTGTCCAAAAGCGTGACAAGACACCGGTCTCCCAGATCGCCTGTGTGGATGGAATTGCAATTGGACGAATCGCAGCAGCCGACAAAGTGGTAGAAGTCATGACGTCCTCTCCATTGATAAGGCGATCAGGAATCGAGATAGAACTTCTGAGATCAGATTTGGCTTCTTCCAATGGCCTCCGCTTTTCACGGCCGTTGATGGTGTTATTCAGAAATATGGGGAACCGCTCATAGCCCTCACATACTCTTGCTGCCCGTGAACAGTTATCACAGTAGGGCTGTCCCTGATCACAGCGGATCTTACGTCTCCTGCACGTAGTACATCCTCGAGATTTTCCTGCCACGCCAACCATTGCGATGCGAGTCACTCATCAATTTTCAGTGTGGTTGTGTGAAGAAGGTTCACATCGCGATCTGTTTCTTAACAGACCAAGAAAAGGCGTCAATTTGCGAACCACGATGTGGGGGAGCTGCGTGACAAACTGGGGCCGTGGATCTTCAATTGAAGCGACAAACAGCACAGAAGAACACTACATTCAATGCAGTAATGATTCGCAGTTTGTCACCATCATTTGTAAGAAGGTCGTTGTTTGTGATCCAGGTATCGATCTCTTCGAAAAGAGGATGTTGTTGTTGCCGCCGGGCAACGTCACAGCCACCCAAAAGCTCGCAACTTGAAAGCCTGAACAAGTTAAGCGTCACGGAGCTAAGGGCTTCGGGCAAAGCTTACTTCCTTGCCCCCTGCCCTGCAGATCATATGGCCTTGTGGGTACTTCGAACAGTAGCGTGGTTCATGCGTCTTCTACTTGACTCCAGTGCTCGACCGTGGAGATTTCATGTTTATGATTCGATGGACACAATCTCTACTTCAATGATGGTCCTTTTTCTCCCATAGAGTTCTGTTCTTCGCTGTTGATTCTCCGCTCCTTTTACGGCCGTATGTATTCCATACCACAATCCCAGCCGCCCACCAGGTACAAGGGTTCTGATACGTCATCTATCAAGTCTGACTCCTGCAGATCATTTCGGGCTGTTGGAAGACGAGCAACTGCTCTTTAAACATACCAACATGCAAGCAACAGCACCAAGTCTCAAAGACATGAACTTCCATTGTACTCCTTACACACTACCATCACCCTGCAAGCAAAAATGCACGCAATCAAGTATGCTTCCAAAGCCATCACTGCAGGCATTGGTGTAGCATCAGAAGCAGTTGTCGAAGTCAAGAATCGAAGGTCTTCTACTGACCAGAATGACACCAAAGAAACGAGTCATATAGACGACAATGACGACGAAGACAGCAATCTCGACACTGAAGAGATAGAATGGACATTGGACGAAGCTGCCACCGAATTCCAAGGCTCTCACTCACAAGATACCGACGACTCCCTCCAAAAGACTGATAGTGGAATGGCCGCTGCCTTTGCCACCACCCACAGACCTTTGTGTGGCACGAAGTACAAGCCTTTACCACAGCCAGTCATTCTCCCTCAAAGACGACCAAAGTCTGTTGGACGAGGCTTCATCCGTGCCTATGCCCCGATCCTTGAAGACACCGCTGGTATCAGCCAAGAAACCTTCATTGATTTCCTAGAAAAGTTCGATAAGGCTTCGCAAGCTTCTCCTGTCTTCGATGTTATCAATCTAGCAGCATTCGGTGCTGGTTTGATTCCAAGCCCAATCACTGGATTGACCATGGGCGTGTCGATTGCCGTGCAGTTTGCCAGCAACACAGGCAAAGAAATTCAATCAAGAGTCCGGCGGAACAAATTTCTTGATGCAGTAAACAAAGAGTTCTTCATGCCTCGTGGACTCTACTGCATGATTATGGCCTTCAAGCCCGAAAACCCATACGATCCCGTCTTGAACTTGAAAGTCAATTCCAGCAACTCAGGCGTGGCCGAACCCGCAAAGAAAGCTTCTGTGGATGGAAATCAGAACGGTATATCTGAAACTCTTGTCCAAGAGCTGTCCCCATCCGGCAAGAAGGTCAGGTCAAAGATGAAGAAGCTTAGGCTCAACGCTGGCGACACTAGTGGTGAAGCTTCAATCCCAGAAGGGGCTCCTTTGGTATATCCGGCCTTGGAAGCAGATGCAAATGGCCAAAACAGACTTGCTTTCCTTGATTCATACCTTGATCGACGCGGCCAAACACGTTGGGCGGCCCAACATCCAGAAAGCCAACTTACCAGCATTGCACCACCTTCAGAGAAAAAGTTTGTCAATAGGTTCTCCGATCCCACCCACCCTGTCCATAGTGGCACCATCATTGGACCACTCACAGGTGGAAGATTTGACCCTGTGGCTGATCTCAGAGCGAAACACGCTCAGTGGCGCGCTCGTCGCAAAGGAATTGAGTTGAGCGAACAGGAGACCTGGAATGCAAGAATGGGAAGGGGAGCGGCCCATGGACGAGTCGCAAGGGCTCTACGTAGAGACGTCCTGTACCTGATCATCACCAATATGCCTACCGAAGTAGAGATGGAGGCAGCAAGACTAAAGCTGAAGGAGATGAAGGAGAAAGGGCGCTAAGGACCCTGCGTAGATCGCCAGACTAGTACTGCCTCAAGCACACGAGTAATGAATAATGACACTTCATTAGAGCATTCAGTAGGACACCGGCGTGATCCGCCTGGTTGCTTCGTGTACGTCCGTATATGTCATTGAAGTGGATATCGTGTGCTTTGGCGTCTTTTCCTGGCTTTCTACCCTGTATACTCTAGATCCACCTCGCTAGCGCTAGGACAGCATTGTCATACCCACGAGGATATGACGTTGTCTTGGAAATGTAGCTCGCAACTTGAATCATGTTTCTGAAAGACATCTTCAAGCTTTCTTCGCAGGGGAACTCACAGGTATAAGTAGATCCCCGGATGCTTGTATCTCGGATCTTCATCAACTTCTCACGTGTTCGTGTTCTGAACATTGATACCTGACCTTCTCAGATCTATTTCAACTCTTCGAACTTCAGTCACAGCCATCATGCGCTTCTCTACTATCTCGTCTTCAATCATGTTCCTCTCTGCCGCAACTGCAGCGCCAACCATGGCAAAGCAGAATGTGGCAAGAGCGGCTAGCTCCGCACTACCCTTCAATTTTACCTATCTATTCACCGCCTCACTCGACCTGGGAAAGCCTTCCAACTACATCACCGTCGAAGGTGGAAATTTGGTCAATGAACCAATTGCCAAAGGCACTGTTGAAGGCCCAGGCCTCAATGGAACAATCCAGGGTGGCTTCGCTCATCCATCGGTCTACAACGGTACTCTACAAGTTCCTACCATCGATCTCTACGGCATCACGAATGACGGCGAGTCCTTCTACATCCATGAGACAGGAATAGGTGAAGCATCTGCGCAGGTCACCAGAATTGTAAGTATCGTGTCCGAAACTAGCATGCAGTGTCACTGACATCCCAACCACTCAGGAAATTTCAATTTCGGGAACAAAATACAAGACTCTGTCTGATGGTTACATCCTTGCGAGTGTCAATCCCAACGCGAACCACACTCTCGTGTCTGTTGAAGGGTACTTGGTGGAGAACAGCCGTACAGGGTGATGAATATTTTCGAAGGTCGAAAGTTCGTAGGTCGAAGCTAGTAACCAGAACTTGGAAGACCGTGCTGGGATATTTAATTCACTGTCGTGGTTGACCAAAGCGACGGCCGCTTTACGTCCCGTGGAAGGGCGAATTGACGAAATCGAGCGTCGACTGGAGAATTTCTATACTCTCTTAATGGCTTGATCTACAAAGCCGCGAGCAGCATTCAGTCGGGACAGAATGCTTCCGATAGCCATTATGAGCCCGGCGTTAGCCTCACAGCTCCTATTTGTATCTATTCAACACTTCCCTAAAACCGTTATCGGGTTTTAGAATTTACATAATCCTAAGCGGAGTGAGAGTATTCTATGTCTTTTGATACCGCGAACCGATAATATAGTAAGTAGACTTGTTTATCTATGTAGCTTCTAGAGTATGAGGAGTGATAAGATTACCGGCGATTATTCTCCTAAGTCTATATCATAAGAATTATCTGATAGTAATAATTATTAAGATCTAAACTCGAGACGGTTATTAGACTCGTGGTGTACTGGTAGGTAAGGCAAGTATAGTAATAATACTAGAGCTCAATACGCGTGTTCATTTATTTTATCGATAGAAGACTGTAAGTGTGTCGTCCGTGGGATGAGAGTGCACTAAATCGAATATACAAGCTGTGCAACTGACACTCCGAGTTGTAGAGCAGAAAGAACAACGCCCAGGCCACCAATCAACAGCACCGCCCATAATGTGTACCATTGTGTTGGATTGCGCTTGTCCCTGGCCATCTTCCTGGTGCTTGTATGTCGCTGTTGCTCATTGTACCTTTGAATGTGGAGAAGCCTCTCTCCGAACAATGGGAAATCAACCGATGGAGGAAGTCATACTCAATGAGTTTTTTTCTGGTGCCATCGGCCGATGATGCTATTAAAGCCTCGTCTAGACTGCCCTATAAGAGCTCACCGAATGCTAGATCGTATTCTAAGCCAGGTAACCCCGGGAATGCAAGTCTCTTGTCCAGTTTGCGTGATTTTCGGGTCTCTCCAAATATGAATCGGAGAGATTGCAGGACTTCTCGATGCAGGGAGTGACGAGGGTCCTGGAAAAGGCCATGCAGAATCCTTTGCCCTGGTTGCTTAGCTTGGTCATGGCACAGAGGTCAAAAGCGACGTACCTGCGATTCAATTCTTGATAGTCGCCACCAGCTATCGCAAGAAGGCAAATGGAAGGATATCGGAAAAGACGGAGAGTCCTGGATGGAATGTCAAGAACTAGATGCTGACTTAAGTGTGGTACCCATTCGATACGAAGGCGACCAATATGGCTGAGGGAATAGAAATTCAAGATGGACAAGTAGAGTAAGCTCTGTTGTCGAGAATGGTCTTGGGATCCTGTCGGTATCAACCCCAAGAGACGGATGAACATGCCTATAGTTCGGCTGCAGTTTTCCAGATGCAGATTTATCTGTCCCAGTGGTGGCCCAACTTGGACACAACAATGGTCCTTGACTACCGTACGATGCCAACTAAAGAGCAATGTAATCCATCCGAGAAAGGCGATAGCCAGCTGTTGAAGGTGGTTGAATCTCTCTTCCGCGCTTGAGCCGGAAAGCTGTAGGTCGCTGCCTTGCGCCAGCAAGAACTTTGCTACTTCGTCGATGGTCGGAAATTCGGTAGATGGGTCATTGACTAGTTTCTGAACAGTTGCTGACAGTGTGTTGAAAATGTTTGATGTCGAGCGTTGATTCGGCGAATTGCTATTTGGTACTTGTGCGACAGCCGGGATGGTTTGCGCCATCAATTCTATTTCCTTTTCAATGTGTTTGAGGACTGGGTCCAAGTGGATAGCGGTTTGTTTTTCGCTTGCAACATTAGCCAGTAAAATGACTTTCAGATTTTCCAGACGACGATCCATAGGTCTCGAAATGAATTAGCAATTTAGACGTACGGAGGTTGAACAGGTAAAAGAAGTGTGACAGCCGCAAGAGAGGACATAGAGTAATTTTAAGTCATGTTGTGGACGCACAAGCTAGCGGACTGAACCTCGCATGAGTTGTCTTGGTCTGGCCATCCGCCTCGTCTGCCTTGTGTAAATAGCTGCGGCAACATTCTACACACCTCATGTTAGTGTCGTAATGTTACCATTGTGGTGTAGGCTATTGGCCAGTGAAACTGGGGTCTGGATGATAGTCCTTGTGCTACTCGAATATACCAGTGGAAAGAGGATGCTAATGGCGATATCGATTGGGTGATAGGAAGTATAGAGTAGAAATCTTCAGAGGCTGTGTCTTCGAAATCAGCAGACTGGTGTTGCGCTTGGTCTGTCCAACGCCTTAGTGCCAGACCTGCAGATCTGGTTACTCGGCTTGATCCGGGCCGTGAGACAATCACAAAGTCTCGGTTGAAGGCAGCAGTCGTCCCTGGGGCCGCAAAACTTGAAGCGCACACTGGGCGTTCTCGGGCCACGTGCAGCCTTCGCAGAAAATGGATTCAGGTGCGCCGGTGCAGCCACAGGCTATCGTGAACTTACGGGGGCGCTCCAGGAACCAAAGCATAAACACGAACTGCAAGACTGGAGAGGTTCCGACCCTGCTATTGCTTGCCGCCATGCCGCAAGACTCAAGACTGCCAAAATAGCTGAATTGGACTTTTAGGGGGCTTGAGTGTCTAATGCAAGCCCTGTGTAGAAGTGCGATGTAGGTTCAAAATGAGTTCGAAGCCATTCGCCTAAATATTAGCTTAGTCTCGGGCGCTTATTGTACAGCAGAATGTTCACCATGCATTCGGAGAATAGTTGGCCATTCTCGCTAGCTCTCAACTCAATTCAGTACATTTCTTGCGGAAGTGCCGTTTAATGGGAAACCTATAATAGGCTGGCTCTCTTCAAAATGACATCACGCTCTTGAAGAAGGGGGTTTCACTTGACACGTGTCTTGTGTGTATCAGCGACTGGGAAAGCCTACGAAGGCACCAGCGCAGAAGGAGATTTAAGGGAAAGGGCCGACCGCCACCGGCAAGGGCTATGCTTGAAGTGGATGATCAATCCGTCCTTTCCAAATTATGCCCGAATCATGGACGCTAGGTCCAACAAGTCCCCTTCAAGTTGGAGTCTAAGAGGGGTGCATCGACTTTAGGCCTTAGCGGGGTCAAGGATTAAGTGGGGGCGCCAGAACATTAGAACCGGTGAGCGCAGCTGCAAATCTATCCAGGTCTTCCACACAGTTGCAGACTCCTTTGTGTCCTCAATATATCAATCGGAGTGCGCAAAGTCTTAGGCAGACAGATTTTTCCATCAAAACAGCTAATCGCACTTCACTGTTGCATGATGACCACTACAACGATCTGCCTGTGACCCTGCGCCGTTAAAGCTGAACACCTGCTGTCAGTCATATTTTAAGTGCAGAAGAATCAGACACCAGCTGGCAGCTGCGTTCCAGTAAAGCTCTGGACTCCGCCAATGTAATGTGATGGACGAAATGAATTGCAAACAACATGTCTAAGCGTTGCGCAGGGATGACGGCGAATTTTGCATTGGCCTCGGTTTCAGACAAATTCACGCGTCACCGAATTCAGGAGTACGCCAGAAACGACTTCGACACTCTCTTATTTAACTTGCTCGAAGAATCCAACAATACAGTGGTTCGCTCAGTGATTCGAAATAATCAGACAAGCTTCCAAGGCATCTTGCACCTGTCGCAGCTCGTTCCCAAGGTTCTCTCATTCTCCAGTCTTCTAAGTGGATTTCTGTACATGGCCATCCATCAGTCGGTGCGCCATCAAACTGCGGGACGGTCTGATGTTTGTTTCCACGAGGTCATCACCAAGCTCCGTCGTTGCAGCGACCTAGGTACGACATTTTTATCAATGTGCTGTGACAGTCGAATGCCGGATTTCCATGCAAAGGAACGATTAAGCCAGGCCTATCGATTGCAGCTAGCGTTCATCGGCGCCCTAGTCGATGGCTTCGATCAAGGTCCACTTGGTATGTCACTGAGGAATTGCTTCTAAGTGTTCTCCATTTCTAACATCTTAGTGACTCTTGATGATGAGCGTTGGAAGAACATTGAGCGCCGCGAGAACGACTGCAATGAATATCTGCAAGGATCGACAACTTTTCTTTTCAATATACTCCAAAATGAGTCCTTCAAACTACCTGCCTCAGCATCTGTGACAGAGAACACAGCTCTAGATTCTCCAACAATTTATATCCTCCCAAAGCAGCCAGCTCGATTTTACGGCCGAACAACTGAATTGGACCAGATAAGCAAGAGCTTGGAATTTCACAACAGTGTCACAATACGTGGAATGCAAGGAGTCGGCAAATCCTCCATCGCCTTACGATTTGCGCATGAATCTCTCTCCAAATACAGCGTGATCGTGTGGATGAGAAGTGATCAGTCGACTGCCTTGGACCAGAGCTGTCAAGAAGCACTTGGTCGCCTAGGAGTCATCGGGGAGCCAGAAAAGCCAGGCATTGAAAACAGACAAAGATGGAGAGACTACTTTACCCGCACTGGTTTGTCCGCAATGCCTCTCGGCCTTCATACAAACTAACGACACTTATCAGATTTCAAGTGGCTGATAATCTTCGATAATGTAGAACGGAGCGATGACCTCGACCAGTTCTGGCCTCCTGGTGGGAATGGAAAGATCATTATCACAACCGTGAACCCGGGAATCGGCTTCGAATTAACAGATCACGAGATTTCAATTCATCCATTCACGACTACAGAAGGGCGAGAGTGCATTTTAAGTTTAACGTCTTGGCCTGGAGGAGTGCCGTCAGACCCAAAATCTGCAGAGGAGCTCAGCAACGAATTAGGTGGTCTTCCAATAGGTATCGTCCACATGACAGCGTTGATGCGCGCTCGCAGGACGCCCGTCAACAAGTTCCTCAGTGACTACAGGCGAGACAAGCAGAAATACCACAACAAGGAAATCACAGGGGTCATGGGCATTTTCCCAAAGGTCAAGCCAAAAATTGCGACCAATTGGACGATATCATTCAACGCTCTTCAGGTTCAAGCGAAATCGTGTCTTGGTATTCTGAGTTTCCTCTCCTCCGATGCTATCCCACAGGATCTATTCAAGCACTGGGACGAATGTATGTCACGGCCGACTCGCGGAATGCTCTCGTACTGTGACAACGTTGATGAGTATGACAGTTCTTCCTCCTTTGGCTTCAACTAGTAGCTGATGCTTCACAGCTTCCTCGATGTCGAAGAGGAATTGATGAATCTAGCTTTGATTGACAAAGACCCTAATACCGAGATGCTAAGCTTGCATCGATTGGAGCAAATCCAGGTAAGCTGCGGGAAGTCGTATTAGCAAAAGGTTGTGTAACAGTGTCATCAGTTTATACAATATTTAGATGTGAATGCTCGGCAATGCGCCTTCGAGCAGACATCTAAGCTCCTTTACGACGCCTTTCCGAAGGAACATACCGGTCAACGCTTTACTGGAAGATGGCATGACTGTGGCTTGTATATTCAACATGCAATTGTGCTCAATTCACACTACCTTCGAAATGATCCGACTTCCAATGGATACTCAGTTCCTCCAGAATTCGCCAAGTTGATGGCATGGTGCTCATGGTATAATACCATATCCTTTATCCCGGATTTTGCTAACCAGAAGTTAAGGTATCTGTTTGAGATTGCAGATTATACCAATTTCACTCTAGTACTTGATGGAGGCATGAAGGCTTGTGGGAAACCTGGATCAGAGGCTTTCGATGAAGCAACATGGGGCCTGTTAAATTACAATGCTGGAACAGTTGAGACTTCAGTAGGATCATTCGAAAAAGCTAGGAAGTCTCTTTACGCCGCGTTGGAAGTTCGCAGAAGCCTAGGCAACAAAGACGACATCGCCGCAACGTTGAATAACCTAGGACTTCTTCATAACTCAGTTCACGAATCTGACAGGGCAGAGGAACATTACTCTGAGGCACGGGAGATTCATCGCGCCAGACCCGAAAGCGATGATCGCAACCTTTCCTTGAAGATGGTTGAGCACAACATACAGCGAAATGCAATACAAAACGACAAAGATGTAACCATTGGGGAACTACAGGCCACTGTGGACTTTTTCAATAACACGATCAGCTGGTGGATGACAGGACAGTGAGTTTGTGGATCCCTTGACGGTACTCTTCAATATTCTAATCTTCTCAGCGCTCGCCTCGTGCTCGGCAATCTACAGTTCAAGCTCAAGAAATATGAAGATGCCACGCATACTTATGCTCAGGCAAAAGACACTTTGAGCGAGCCAGGCAGAGCCAGCAAGCAACCTGCGGTCGCAATGGTAATCTACAAACTAGGTTGTGTCGCATACGAACAGTTCAACTACTCTAAAGCTGCGTCAGTCTTCACTCGTTCCTCCAGTCGATGCTTATGTTCCCTACGCTGCTAATTACTGATCTTCCTGCAGCGAATATTTCCGTGAATCCATCGATATATCAAAATTGTATCCTGCAATTCCCGCAGAGCAGGCTCGTACTCAGTTTATGCTGGCCAAAGCGTTGCAAATGGGTGCACAGCCCGGAGAGCCCGACGAGCTGAGTAAGGTCGAGCGGGTGATTGCGAGTTTGATGAAGACTTATCATGAGTCGAACGGAAACTTGGATTTTCAGCAATGCCGCGAAGCTTCAGACTTTGCTGTCTACATTACGGCAAAATATCAGTAGGCGCAATTCGTCCTGGGGTGTGTCGTTTGGGGAAGACCAATCACGCCACGCACATATTAGTACTTGCTTGAATCTCAAGTGTGTGCATTTCGCAGATTTTGAGAGCCGACCGAGCATGCCTGCGGAATGATTGCTTTTCACCGAGAGAGTATCCATCAATGTCATGTAACCGTCATAGTACCTCATGGGAACTGAGTCTGTTGCTTGACAAGCTTTGACTGATACAGTTCGGTCCATCTTTCTGGCTATTCGGTGATACAAACGTCTCGATCCATTCTTTCTTCCCAGCTTCAGGTACGAATTTATAACTCCTTTGTATTTCCATCATCTGTGGCCACGTTTTACTTTTCCATCATTCAACCTCATTGGGGTGACTCAGAGAAGATGATCTGGTGTATTAGCTTAATCAAATTATTTGTAATCAAATCACGTTGCTTAGGAAGCGAGACCTGGCGAGGGACTGTTATAGCATCGTCGCTCGTGTATTGACCGTCGCGGAATTCATGAATATAAAACTATCATCTTGATCCTTTTATACTCCTCGTCTCATACGTCCTGTCACTTGTCGATCTTATTGATGTACATGGATTCAAGCCAACACCGTACCATATCAAGTGGCATTGCGGGAGCTAAGCGAGCCCTAGGTATTTTGAGCAGAGCGGGCCAACGACGACGGCAGCGACAACAACAAGACTAACCGCAACTACGGAAATACTCACTGTCAGACAAGTCGAATGTTCGATTTCTCCCACCAGGAGTTTGACGTTCCAAATTGTCATTCCGACGTCATTGAATTGATATCTTTCTGACCTTTAGTCCCCCAACAGCGTTTGAACAAGCACACGACTCGCAAAAAGGAGGTACTTACTCCCGGTCCTACTTCTGGACAACAATTTCTTAATGCAGCATCGCCAAGCTCGCGTCGTCTCTCCCCAATCCACTCCTCCCAAGCCATGATCATTTCGCCTAGATCCGTCTCGGTGGCTAGATCAAACTTGAGGGCTTTTTAGCGTAACAATCCGCCGCTTCGAAGTTGATCACATAAGCCTTGGGCTGGAAGGATAGAGATCAACAGAATCATTAGTAAAACCGTACAGATTGACGAGAAGCATGGAGGGCCACGACCATGGGTACTTAGACTTCGTGGTTATGGCAATTGCGTGTAAGTTCTGCTGTTCTTATAATTTGCAGTGTGTTTCAATCTACAGCGACTCCTGAACCCGAGAGCCTCTTTTCCCGGCAAGGTTACCTTCTTCTGTCCATGTTGTCGCTGCGCTTATGTCTCGCCAACTTTTCATGTCGCTTTCGACCTGCTTCCCCACAACGCCACCATTACAGTCTAATAGGAGTTGGATCTCTAAAGGGACCTTTTTAGAGCATTTCGGTATTGCTATAATATTGACGAGCTGGCATCTACACTTCACAAGGCTTCGCGGGATGTTTCACCACGAAGGACGGTTCCTCTGATTAGACGATGAACTAACTCAGCTGGCGCGCGGCACGTCGTGATATTGGCTTATGTAAAATCAGCGGCGTATTCTAAACTCGTGCATTCTCGGCGAAGAATGTGGCCGCTGGTGGCTGTGCTGTCTGTGGCTGGAGCGAGGCTGTTATTTGTTCTCTTTCAAGTTTGTCAGGAGTGGATGTAATTGATGGAATTGATGGATTGGATGGATTGATTGGAGAAAGAGCTAAAATAAGTTTTAGCGAGGATGCTAATCAATAAACCTGCGGTTATGTAGTGCCAAGACTTTTCTGAGTCACGTGATCCTTGCATCATGTGACTGCACTTCCAACAAAGCTACGTCCTTGGCATGTTTAGCTTTCTTAGCGGCTAGCCCGTATTATAATCCGACCTAAATTCTCCCAAAACTCCTTACTTTACCTTAGGCTGCTTCTGTGTCATTATAGCAGAACTTTGGCAGCGTTCCACGATGTTGTTCCTACTCTTTGCCTGGTGGCTTCAGATTGTTCCTGTCTTCTCACTTCCGTCCATCTGTTGGCCAAACGCAGTCTCTCCCGACCCAGCTATTGGCTTCGACGTCTCATTAGATGGCGGGTATGGGGTGCAATTTGTGCCATTCTCTACGGTTAGCTGACGGAATCATAGAACAAGCGTCGCCCTATTTCCCAATGGCACATTCTCTAATCTAGCTATTATCCAAGGAAGTGCCGAGTACACTGCGTCGATGCGCCGAGCCTTGGATAGCTCCACTACGCCACGCGGTACTCATCTTGGATGGCGATGGGGCGCGAATATGTACCCTACCAACAAGGATATTCGCCGGCTTTCAAAGACACCGTGGTATTTATCGTACCTTCAAAAGATTCTACTTCCTTCCTTTAAACCAAAGACTGAGACCAACACTAGAGCCGCGCTAGGTCAATTTGTAGCTTTCAACGACACGACCCCTCTGCTTGATCTTATCGCAGAACTTAGATGGAAGACCGAAAGCCGCCTGGGCCACGCTCTCACCCGAGTAACAGTTTCCTACCCCAGCTTTTTTAACGAGGGTCTTATCAATCATTTGGATCATGTCTTGAAAGAGCTTTCTCTCCAAGATGATGGATGTCATGGAGACGCCCGATCCTCGGTCGCCGCTATGGTTGCATATCGACAGGCTGAGTCTAACCTGGAGCATTCTATGCGACCGCTGGATTGCGTTCATGGCCGGTTTGGGCTCGAAAACGTCGTTCACATTGAAAATACGGAGCAGTTTCTTGTTATCACGGCTTTTGAGTTCTACGCAGGGGACAATTCCTCTTGGACTCGACGAAGCTTCCGGCAACCCACATTCTTAAAGAAGAATTGCGAACCTACCGGGCGTAGCATCGCAGAAAACGCCATAGGTAAAGAAGTGAATATGTCGTCGACGCCTCTAAGAAAGTACTTCTGGGCAACCGCTCGAGCCTGCTTCGAGGATTACTTCGCCGCACAGTATACGAGCCAGAACAAGACCATCTACCGTCTTATACTAACGGGTTCTCAGTCCCACGATCCAAACTTGTTACAAGCGCTGCGGAACACGCTCGGAGCCGAGGGACTGATTCCTTCATCCTCTCCGATGGCCATAGTGGTCCACCGCGACGACGCCGAGATCTCACGGAAGGTCGCCGATCACCGAGCTGGGTTATCATGTTTGCTGGACGAGTATTCGATGGACTGGGGATTGTGGTATAAGTATGGCCAAGATCTTCTGGACTTAGTATGCCAAGAAACTTGCAATTTCGCGACATACATTGACCCAATCTTCGCGGCGGCCCGTGGCGCCGCCTTGTACAGTCTCGAATCTCGATTAGTACCGTGCGTGGGCGAGTGTAACATGACATTATGCCTTGAGAGACGGCCCTGGAAGGGCGAGAACGACTTCGTATTGGAAAGAAATCGCAAAGAGGATGGAGTCGAAGTGACTGTGCCTGAGCTATCCCCTCAGCGGCGCACTTGGCACTTTTTTCTTGGCATTCCCCCAACTATTTACAAGATCATGCATTCGAGCCACCATGCTTAAATACTATGTGCCATGGCTGTAAGGTTAGCATGCCATTTCAAAAAGCAGCCCTTATCAATACATAAATTTACTTCACATGAAGTGCATCCGGTGTTGACGTTGCTGGATCGCCCTGGGCGTGGCCTAACCCCATTAATGACCTCCTTTAGGGCTGTCCGACGCCCATGACGCTCCTGTCTCTCGCTTTTTGGGCCTTTATTAGGCACCTGTTGGCAATCCATAGGGTGTTTAGCCCCCCATGCACATCGACGTCGTTTCTCGAGTTTTACTGGCACGTGGATTAGACCCCGACGGAGACACTGATGAACCAAGAGTTTCTGGTACTGTTTATGCATATGCTCTTTCCGTTTAGTCGTTTCGCCCTGGAGCTCCCGCCAAATAATAAAAGAGTTAGTTAGGCAAACGTCTATTAGCTAGAACGCTAGGGGACGCCAGGTTCTTTACTCGGAAACGCGGTGGTATGTGAAATTGTGGCGGATTTGATTGTGGAGGTCAACACCATTCATGTGGTGGTTATAAGCGTCAATGGCAGTTGGAATGGCGAGTTCTTTGACCTTGTTAATGCTAAATATCTCTCTAGCGATTGCCGCGTTTGTCGACGAATCCTTGGGGCGTCGTCGAAGGGTCCATGTCCAATTACCGGGCTCTTGATTGAGAGAAAACGCTGTGGTAATGCCCAAAACGATATTGTTATCCTGCTATGCAAAGCATAGAACCTTACTATCGCTAATTAAGTAACACCTGATATCGTTGTAAACCATGGAGGTGTTATGGTCCTTTAGATGGAGTGCTTCGCGAGGGACCCCTAGGGCGTTTTTGCGAGTTGTGCCCATGACGCCGATTCCCTTATCGAGCAAGATTTTCGCGATAGGTTCATTTAGAAACAGATTATTAAGAAACACCACCCAATTTCTATGGGGATGTTTGATTCTCAGTTCCTCGCAAAGGGCAATTAGAACCTGATAGGTGTCCTTGAGAGATATTCGATCTGGTCGACCATTAAGTCCTAGTACTGTATATATATGCGATTTCTTACCATAACAGCGCTCAGAGCCATTTTTAGGCGAATAACTGAGCCAATCGAATAAATAACCTGCAAATCCGAGGCCCCAGATCTTATATCCCTTGTCGATTGGTTTGCCCTTAATCTGTATAATATGGGGCGAACGTCCACTAAATGGAACCATAATCTCGTCGATGGATAGCTAGGTAGGAGGAATAACGGCGGATTTACAGTTATTCCGGACTGTCGACCATATTGGCTCGACCTTCCAATGAACCTGATTCTCGTTCAAATAGGGATTAGCTTGTGGTCGAGTGGTTGTTGCATTGTTGAAGGTCATGAATCGATGGATCTGATCCTAGCGTTGGTGGCTCATAAACCGAGAGAAGCTTGGCCAGAAATCGCTCCTTCGCCGTCCAATATAAATCGCCATAGAAAACAGAAGTCCGAGCTATGTTAGTAGCTCTGCTGTGTTCATTGGATGCCATTTACGACGGTAGGGTTGTAGAGGGTCCATCTGAGATGCCGCATAAGCGTTTGTTGCCTCTACAATGGCTGTGAGAGATTCCATGCCCAGGAATTTGAGGAAGAGGTCGATTGGCTCTCTCTCTGTCCATATAACCTTAAATGCTGTAAATGGCGCTTGAATCTGTGGGTTGTAGAGTGGATTTTCATTGTTGTTGACCTCTTGGACGATATCTAGAGGAGCATGGTTGGCAGGACGCGGTAGCGGCGGCGCGGTTGCCTTTTTTTTTGCTTTTTTCGCAGGTGGTCCTTCTATAAGTACGTTGGCTTCGTCAAAGAACCTTTTTGGCCTGGTCTGCCTAGTAGATTTTCTCATAGTGGAGGTTGTTGTAGGTCAAGAAGCATTCAGACGCGAATCCTGAATGCACGCTAAAACGCGCCAAGAAAAAAGTGCCAAGTGCGCCGCTGAGGGGATAGCCCGTTGGCACTCAGCTGATGTTACTGCCTTATGGGGATCACAGCAGACGCGCCGTGTAAATTAGACAGTGGCAATACGCTGCCATCTAGGTCAGCAGGGCTGCCCGGCAGCGCCATAAGGCTGAGTGAGGCCGAGCGAGAAACCGTGACTGTCACGACTCACGTCACGTGACACAGGATTAGCACTGAGGCTCGCTGCTTCAACCTGAGGGGCTTCTGCACGTGACTGAGCATGGTGTCGTTCGGCCTGAGCAACGGATCAATCGCGCCCATATCTGGGCTAGGGCCCTGTTCCTGGCACCTGTGATTACAGAGTGCCAAGGGGTGTAATGACGATGGCACGTGATTGTTCCAATACCCCTAGCGTGGTATGGGCCTGTACGGGCCCTCGGAAACTATATAGTCAGGCACTCGCCCAGAGGCCTTCGTAAATCCACCATGTCCTCGATGAGTCACACACCCGCCTATAGTTGCCAATTTATCGCCTCAGCCAAGCCTACCCTTAACCCCTTAGAGAAACCTGGACCGTGATGAGGACGGTCACGTAACGAGTGCCTTTCCCACGTCTCAAGCGACTTCGCCTAACCTGCCTTTGTTTTCTGTCCTGGCGCCGCGGTCTTTTATCAAGTTACCAGATCCATCACCGGTCCCTGCCACCGGAGACCTACAGCGCCCTTACAGACTGTCATGGCGCTTTGTAGAGCCTGCGAAGGCATACCTACAGACTTTTTCGAGCCTGTGCCCGACGATTTCTTTAGCCCTGCTGATAGGCAATTCCATTACCGCCACCTTACAGTAACAGCGCTGCGCCAATCTGCACGATTCGGATGTCCTATGTGCAAGATCCTCGCTTGTAATCTCCATGACGGATGGCTCGAGCAAGAGGATAAAGACACGAGGCCTCTTACACTAAAACGGGCGATCATCGATCCAGTTGAGGGGTTTGCACTCTTCATTGGACACAATGATATCAGCCATAATCACTTCTATCGAGTACCGGAGTCTTATCGTAAGTCATCATTACGATAGGCGCCGAGTTTAGGATATTGATGTCGAGACTGGTAGAGAAGGCACTTCCGGCTGCATGTGTAAATGAAACAGTACGTCAATTTTGGTTCCTTGATATCTGCACACAATTTACATATTATCTTCCACACACTATACTAGTGAGGGGCTATTGTGCAATTTAGCCGCATGAAGACGAGACCACTGATGCCGATTAATATACTCAGGATGATGAAGAGTCACTGATGCGCCACTGGCTAAGTGACTGCAAAGATACTCACGGACGTTGTAATGTGTACAGTGACACTGCTTCTTGCCCTACCCGGGTTCTGGACGTGAACTGCTTCCATAATTCTGACGACATTGTTCTGAAAGAATTGGACGAAACCACTCCACATATCCCATACGCTGCGCTGAGTCATTGTTGGGGTGACCCATCGCATCCACCTATGAAGACAACCACAACCAATCTTGCAGCTCGCAAAACCCGCATCGCTTTCGACGATCTGACCAGAAGTTTCCAAGACGCCGTCACCATTACCCGTAAACTCGAGATCCCCTACCTATGGATCGACTCCCTCTGCATCCTTCAAGATTCTAAATCTGACTGGGAAAAGGAAGCTTCAAAAATGGCTACCGTCTATGTTGGGGCTGTAGTCACCTTATCCGCCCTGGGCTCGCCTGATAGTAACGGCGGTTTCTATCTACATCCTCCGAAGGCAGAAACCGATTTCGTGTACCGCCACGATATTACGCTCGGATCTCAACGCTATCGGGTCTTTGTTTGCGAGCCAGATTCCCCTTGCATCTCGGGCCCTCTGATGGAGCGTGGGTGGACGTATCAAGAACGCGAATTATCACCCCGGATCCTTCATTTTGGCCGCCACAAACTGGTCTGGGAGTGCAAGCAGTTGACAAGTACGACAAGTTTGCCTTGGCTACATTACAAGGCTTATGATAGCGATCGAGCGCCTGCTTTGATTTATGATAGTCACGAGGAATCTCTGGGGAAATTGGGGTATTCGTATGAGCAGCGCAAGCACTGGTTCCTAACTATTACACGATATTCTCGCCGTTCGCTCACCTATGCTAAAGATAAGCTTATTGCGCTCTCGGGGCTTGCGCACAATGTACATGATGCTGAGAAAGGTGGAGGGTATCGCTTTCTGCCCGGTGAAGAGCGTGGAAGATACTTGGCTGGACTTTGGGAAGGTAAGCGAATGCTTGAAACGGAACGTGATCACATCGGTGATGACGAGAACGACTTCGTAACCGTAGCGAGAAGGGATCTTCTTAGTTGCCAAAAAAATTCGGCTGACTTTTGCATTGAATTAGGCGACATGCCCTCCGCTCTCCTCTGGCAAACTATACAGCCTCCGTCCGAAGAAATCCAAGCTATCAATACCTCACCACGAAAGATACCATCTCGACCTGCGCAATATCGCGCCCCAAGCTGGTCCTGGGCAAGCGTGGAGGGTGAGGTAACTTACAATGCCCTCTTCCTAGAGCGAGAACAGAGCTATGGTGGCATGTGGATTGAGCAGGATCCACCGCACAAGCCAGGTAGTGCTGAATATGCTTTCTCGGACCTGAAAATCACGCACGTCAAGGTAAAGCCGACGACAGATATCGACCCTATGGGCTCGGTGGAGGAGGCAGTTATGACACTCAGGGGTCCAGCGGCAACGGTTATCGTGGATGAGGAAACTGAAATAGTCGAAGCGTATGGGTATGCAACGACGTCGTGTTCATGGCTCAGAACACTTGACGGGGATGTAGTAGGCGCGCTGTTTGCGGATGTGGCCAGCGAAGTTGAGGCGTTCAAAGAAGTCTGGGTTGTTGGTGTGAGAGCGGAACCAGAGGGAGCAGTAATAACGATGCCGAAGAAGCTAGTAAACCATAACTTTGGGCAGGTCGGCGAGAAGTGGGAGAGGGGTGGTATGGTTATGGGACTTGCGCTTGTGAAGGATCAGGCATCCGCTGAAGGGAGGGACGGAATTCTGACTTATCGGTTGGGGCTTGTGAGATGGATTAGAAAGGAGTTGTTCGAGGGCTGTGAGACGAGGAGCTTCAATGTCTACTGATCGCATAACTCTGATTCCGATAAGTGTATTCGTATATTGATTTGTGGTGAGCAGGACACTAAAGCTCGCGAACGTGGGAACAAAGCACACTTCGCTATAGATACAGAATGAAAATGGCTCATGGTAACATTTCTTCAGCCTCTTCCAATCATAGTCATTCCGCAGCCCATCATAACTTTCGTTGTACAGAGGGGAACCGAGGACGAGATTTGCTCATATGCATCCTAAACGTAGCGGTAACATCTGCGCTACATCCCCAAATGTATTGATATTGTCTAGACATTGACATTGCCATATATACTAAGCTTTGAGGTGGTTGGTGGAGCTTCTGTCATCTTCCAGGCCTGGCTTTCGAGGACGTGATTCGGTTGATTGGAAAGCCTCGCACTTCAGGATGGCGCCGAGGGAAGAAGAGGATAGCCTTAGCGTATGGAACTTGAGCTATCTGAGCCCAACTGCGAATGCGCTCAGACGTAACAGTAGTTGCTGTCTGACCCAAAGAGCAGCCCCCCAGGCTGGGGGGCTTTATGCAGAGTTGGCCAGACCATATTAGGCTTTGGCTGCACTGGAGTATAAAGATTGAAAGCTAGTCCATTATGAAAAGGCTAAGCCTCAACGGACCCGAAAATGGGAAACAATGGTTAGCCAATTATATGCGACTTTACCAGCCCGCAAAGGGTCCCTCCAGCCTGGCGAGTGCCGGCACGTCTCCTTCTCTCCCAACCTACTTCTCCCTTCTCTCCTCCATTGGCCTTACCGCATCCTGTTGTGCTTCATTCAGTGATGCCTGAATATTCTCTCCTGCCATATCAGGCCTTCGATCTTCGATTTCTCCCCTATTCCCTTTAAAAAATTGACTTTGTTGCTGGAATTCTCCCCTCCCGCATCGGGGTCTCCTCGATGAACCCTCTTTCGGCCTCAACATGTGCGTTGTCTTCTAAGGTACGCCTCAATCAGCCACCCAATCCACGATCGTCGCGGAACCTTCCTACAGCTTCGAGGACGACTCGTTAGCGCCTAACCCCTCTATGATGTATTTAACTTAAAGCCAATATTATTTCGGATTTCGAGCCTGACAAGAAGGCACTGGACACTCATACTTCTACAGTTGTCCACATCCTTTGCTAGTATAGACACGCGGGTTTGTAATCCCCGGCAATCTGTGATTACTCAACTTGGAAGTCATTGAGGAAAGCCCAGTGGAGCTGCTTTTTCCACCCTTTGCTTTTCCAGTCGTTAACCGTCTCGGGATAAAATACAATGACATCAGCGGCGTCCGAGTCATGAGCAGTCAGAACCAGAACGTCCTCGCTTGCATCGAATTCTTCCAGCTTCCGCTGACTTCGCATCGCCTCTCGAACCGTATCGGAGTCACGGGGATTGACCAGTTCATAAAAAGCCTCTGTTCGCGAACCTTTGGGGTGAATATTCAAGAACAAAGACCCCGGGCAAGGCGATCGCAATGATTGCAACTTCCTCCTGCCAGTCACGGGCAGGTCGATTGATTCGGGCAGTGTTTGATATTGATTCGGACGAAACTCTCCTCCGTGATGACAGCAATCAGCAGCCATGAGGACAAAAGTATCCCGTGTCGTTCGGGCTAGGCCCATTATATGAGCGACAGTGTGCCCAGGGCAATCAAGGAGATAGAAAGAACCATCCCCAAAATAGTCGAGTGCGTCGTACTGGCCCAGCTTTAGGCCCGCCTCTGTGAAATTGAGCTCGACAATTTCTCGACCCTTGTAGTCGCTCTCCTTGATCCAGGAATCCTGGCCAGCGGGGTAACCGGGTAGGAATTCATCCTTGAAACCAGGTCCGACGACGAGAGCAGTCGAGGGTGGAAACGTCGACGGATCTCCAATGTGATCAAAGTGATGATGTGACCAAATTATGGCAGAAATCTTGGATATCTCGTCCCCGAGGATGTCGGATACATTTTTTTCTGCCGAGATGTTCATTGTTTTGGTGAAGGCATATGTCCTAGGCGACAGGTTTTTGGGGTCTTTTCGAATGCCCAGGTCGAAGAGGATCTTTTTCCCTGTTGCTCGATGGACAATAAGGAATGAATAACAGGGACAATTAAACTCATCATGTCCGTTAATATGTGGTTGGACGACCACACTGGTTTTTGCGATGATCCTTGAGGTTGTCTCGATAACCGAAACAGAAACTGTCGAAGAAGACTCGGGGATATTGAGGGATGGTGAAGGCGCCATTATTACAATGACTGTATTTGACAAAGAGTTGGCTACATGTGAAGCCGGGAAAATCTGTAGCAGGGTTGAAATAAATCCAGCTCTTGCGCATTTCGACCCCTCTCTCAGGAAAATTTGGTCTGGTCATCCGAAGCTCGGGCCGAGCAGTGCTACAATCGGGTGGTCCGTTGGTGATCAAACCTGCCAGACCCCGAAGGATGCCGCCGATTGATGGGGGAGCATGAAAAATCCAAGCAATACCTGTCGAAAATATCTTTTGCCTACTTAAGCCGTTGTCCGAGAGCCTCAGGAAAAAGACAATAGCGCAGCAGCAAAGTGACCCAAGAACTTCACGAATTTCAAGACTTTTGTTTACATTCCAAAGGCTTGGCCTAGAAGTCCAAGAAAAGTTTCCAACATGGTGTACCCAGAGTACCAGAAAAGATTCATTAACTTTAAAGAAGTCGAGAATCCAGGAAGTCTCATAGGGAAAGGCGTTATTATCACTGGAGGTGGGTTTTGTTCATTTTTACTTCCTTCGCAACCAAAAATCTATATTCTGATTAGGCATGGACAGGTGCAAAAGGTATGGGACAAGAAGGAGTTCGGGATTTCGTTGCTGCAGGGTAATATCGTTGGAATGTTCCAATCGAACACTGGACTGATTAGTTTTCATTGAAGGGCATACGTTACATTCGGCGACACAGATGAACAGAGTGGATTGAAACTTGAAGCGGAATTGGCACCGTAGGTCTGGCTCTGGTATCAGTTTTAGATACTAGGGCTTCGGAATTGGTTTATAGCTTTTGATATATCTGACCGTAAGCAGGAATGCCAGTTTTATCCGCTGCGACGTGACGTCTTGGGAAGATCAACTGGCGCTGTTCAAGCTGGCCATAAGCAAATCTCCCCGAAAGAGTATTGACATAGTGGTTGCAAATGCTGGTATCAGTGGCCCTGATGACGTCTTCACCATTGAAGGCAAGAGTCAAGATTTGACAGTCAAGTTAATTGCCATACATACTCTAACGGAGGCCTAGATACCGAAGAGCCCGTGAAGCCCCAAATGAAGATCGTGAATATCGATCTGCTGGGGGTCATGTACACGTTGAAGCTGGCTCGCCACTATTTCATGAAGCATCCTCTTGATGCCAATCATGATCGTTGCTTCATCGTGAACGCTAGCTTGGTCGGATTTTTGGACGTCCCTGGTATTCCACAATACATGGCAGCAAAATGGGGATTTCGGGGGTTGATGAGATGTATCCGAAGAACTACAGCCGTTGATGGGGTTCGAATGAACCTCACTGGGCCATGGTGAGATTGTGGCACGATATTGACGACCTCACACTCTAACAGATGCTTAAAGGTATGTTGGTACTACGATCCTTAGCCCAACGGTTCAGGAGTATTGTAAAACCAAAGGGATCATATTTGCCGAAGCAGAGGATGCAGCTGCTGCGTGGCTCAAGGTCGCTTCGACCCCTATTGTTAATGGTAAGAGCCTCCTCAGCGAGTCCCTGTGAACGACGTTTGGACCGGTACTGAAATGTCACACTAGGGCGGTCTTTTGGAATCGTTCCCCGCGGCACTACGCCACAGGGATTTCTTGATCTGGGGAAAGATGACTATGTCAACGGGGAATACTTGGATGGACTTCAGGACATCTTGCTGAAGACGTCTCATCGACTGGCTGTCAAAGCTGAGAGCCAGTAGAAGAATGCTGCCTTCGAAATTCATTCTCCACAAGAGCAGGTCGAGTGATTTACATGCCTGCGAATAAATTGTAGGATTAGTTCGAAGATTCAATCTAAAAGAAAATACAAAAAGGCGCGAGAATTATGACTGGTGTTAAGGTGCACGATTACTATACATCCCTTATAGAGTTTTCGATTTTCCGTGATGAATTTGCGAGACGCCTCCTAACGGACCTAGTGGAATTTACGTTGTGGGCTGATAAGATATCGTCCCTTGCCGTTCCTCTTATACAAACGGTGTGTTAGCTAACTGATCATCCAGTCCACAATACTGTATAGCCCAACATCTCGTAGCCCCAGAGCTCACATTTTACCGTTACTATTCGGGCCAATTTGAAATAGTATGCCCAGTCCTAGGCCATCTAGAGGGAAGGGTGGGTGTCAATACCAATTTCAGCCTTCGATATGGGTTCATCTCTTCAATAGCTTTATGGTTGATAGAAAAATATTTCGAAGACAACATGCAATGGGTTTTGCGTGGCCTTGAGAAAGGAAAATCAGAGCTGTGCTGAGGGATCTGTAAGCCCAAAGAGATTTTAGGCACGTGGACAGTTTTGATCAAGGTAATTCGTTACCTCTCGTCGACATTTTGTTGAGGACCACTGCCTATGTGGTAGTCTCTCTGTATGGATACAAGACGATGATCTTCCAGTTCCCGTTCCCAATCTACCGCCTCCTGCGTACACTACAGAGCACAATCACCCTTTGTGGCGATGTTTCTTACGGGCCCCACAGCTCGGCGCCGAACTGCAGTGCCGAGTTCTGGTGAGAGTCAACTATAATGAAATGACGTTTCGTGATATATCGAATCGGCATCGTTATTCCGAAAGCCCTGGATCAGCCACACTGGTGAAAAGAAGTTTCCGTCGACCGAGGCCGAGGACCGTCAGCAATTCTAGTGAGCTCGGACTACACTTGTCCGAGTCATTGGCGAGGTATATTGGCTCGCAACTACCAAGTGTCTCATCTTCTTCAGCTCTGATTGTTCGTTAAACAGGTCCAAATGCCCAAAGCCATCTATGTTGAAGAGATCCCTAATGGTAGGCCTGGGAAAGTCTATCTGCCGCTCAAGGTCCGAGACGTTCCCAAGCCCAGACCAGGTCCGACACAAGTCCTGGTTCGAATTAGTACCGTCTCCCTAAACCATCGGGATTTGTTCATCCGCCAACTGCTTTATCCTAGTACTTCGTTTGATACGCCGCTTCTAGCAGATGGTTGTGGCGTTGTGGAGTCGGTGGGACTGGCCGCCGACCCGTCTTGGATCGGGAAACGGGTGATCGCCAATCCGGGTGTCGGGTGGAAGTCAGCTCCTGATGGCCCGGAAGAAGTAGGTGGATACAAGATTATGGGGGCGACCAAGAAGAACCCGCGAGGCACTCTACAGGAGTGGCTGACAATTGACGAGGCGGAAGTCGAAGAAGTGCCGGCCCATTTGACCGATATTCAGGCGGCGTGTTTGCCCTTAACTGGGCTCACGGCGTGGACGGCAACGTTGATCAAGACTGGCACGGACAACGTCAATCCCGGCAAGAACGTTCTTGTCACCGGCATTGGTGGGGGTGTTGCGCTCATGGCCCTCATTTTCGCGGTAGCGAAAGGGGCGAACGTCTGGGTGACCAGCAGCTCCCTGGACAAGCTGGACAAGGCTGTACAACTCGGAGCGAAAGGAGGGGTCAGCTATAGAGAGAAAGGATGGGAGAAGAAGTTAATGCGAAATCTTGGACCAGGAGAGCGCTTCGATACAGTGATTGATGGTGCGGGAGGGGATATTGTCGAGAAGTCAGTCACGTTACTAAAGGTGAGACTCAGAAACCCCTGTGGATGACAATCTATTTACGGTCATCCAGGATGGCGGAGTGATATCATCTTACGGAATGACTATAGCCCCTAAAGCTCCTTGGCTGATGAAAGCGGTCATGAGAAACATTGAACTTCGAGGAAGTACTATGGGATCGCGACAAGAGTTCAAAGATATGATCGACTTCGTCAAGCAGCATAAACTTACGCCAGTCGTCTCAAGAGTTGTCACCGGGATCGACAACTTCGAGGCCATCGAGGGTTTATTTGAAGAGATGAAGAGTGGCACTCAATTTGGCAAGCTGGTGATTAAAATCGCCACCTTTAAGGTAATGCATCTGTTCAATCATGTCAATATATCCACGAAAGCTATTTCTCGGGAGCTTGGAAAGATATAACTGACGTGTTCTCCTTTTAGCCAAAGATCTAAGCTGCAGATTAGCATAAAGAAATGAGAGGAGGTGGAGCTGTTTGGAGATATAGGTTCCTCTACGAACCAAGAAATACTTTTCAAGCCATCCGATGAATTTTACATCAATATCGTCGTCCATCACCTCGAAAGCCTCCATAGAATAATATTGAACCCGAGAGCCTTTGCCATCCAAGGAGCTGAATACGCGGCCTTAGCATTCTTGATGTATGAACCCTCGAACATATTATCTAGGGTAGATTGTTTACTCGTTCAGGGAAGCTGATCGCTTCCATCATCCAGTAAACATCCTGAGGGCAAAAGGAACTAACCACGAGGATAAGGAACAAGCGAGGTTCTAGTCTCTTCATATCCTTAAGCTCCGGTATGGACTTGCCGACTCCCACCTACGTCGGAGTAGGTAAGGACAGAGAAAGTATTAGACATAAGCTTTTGAGCACCTTGTTGAAGAACAAACTTATTAATAGGTTAACTAATCTAATCTGGGAAAGGGAAGATGGAGCTGTGCGACTGGAACTTCGTGATATTGAGGTTACAATCTTACCCTTCCCATGCCTCCATCACCTGGTGACTTATTGGAGGACATGGAGATTTCAGAAGGAGTCTAGAGCCATGCAGGTCTATATAGCTTTAGGAGGGTCACGTATCGATACGTACGGTGCAACGTATCGTGCAGGTCAAAGCTCTAATGACAATTGGTCATTTGCTTCTTTCATTTCTAGGGTCTGAGGCACACCGTACTCCGTATATATTTTTTCCGTGACGTGGTTGTGTGAGTTTACTAAGCAATAACCCGCCCCATCAGCATTTCCCAGAAGGGGGCTCCTCATCCTCTTTCGCTTCTGTCTGTTCCATACCGAGGCCGAAAGTCCAAGATTTTCGGCGCGTATCTATCAGATGCGCTCGGGAAGTTGTAATCTCGGCGCAGGATTACTGGTGTGTCACTCGCAGTCGCCAGCTACGTTTCAGTGCTCATACGCAACTAAGAAATGAAGAAGTAGTATATGTGGTGGGTAGTACATGGTGTCCTCATCATCTTGCGACTACTGGGCACCGGCAGTGTGAAGTATAGTATGTAGAGGTCTTGGGTGACCTCGTGAGCACATTGCATCTTGCAATTATGCATCAAACTAGCAGTGAGCTGTGAACCCTCGGCTCTTATGCTTCAGATTTACCCCGATACCCCTTCCCCACGGGGCCACGCCGAATCCTGGTGCTCGGGTCGCGAAAATCTATATTTATAGCTCTTCAACACCCGCCTGGCCACCCTGTAACTAGCGACGGGACTCTCGAGGTTGCCGAGTATTACTCTTGTTCATCATGGGTGAAGTCACATCCGCATACAATATTCTGGTATGTTAATTAGAACTATCTGCTACTTATGACGTGAGTTGATTATCTTCAGGTGGTCTTGGCCGTCACACTGGGAAGTTTCTCCTATGGGTACTGTGCATCTATCTTGGCCAACATATATGGCCACGCCTCTTTTTTGGAATACCTTGACCTCGCCCTCGAAGGACCTGGTGCGTCTCACACGAATTCCTTGATCGCAGCATTCAGCGCCTTGCTCTACGTGGGTGGCTTCATCGGCTGCTGCATCTATCCAATCTTGTCCTCCAAATTCGGCAGACGCTTCCCTCTTGGTGTGGGATCTATCTTTGTGATCGTCGGTGGAGCACTTCAAGCTGGCACAGTCCACAGCGCTATGATGTGCGTTGCACGCATCGTGACCGGTGTAGGAATCGGACATTTCCTCCCTGGCTGTCCATTGTACCAAGCCGAAGTTGCACCTGCCCATAACAGAGGCTTCATGGTCGGACTCCATGCAGGCGTGGTGGGTGCAGGTTTTGCCGTCGCACAGTGGATCGGTGTTGCATTCTTCCACGTGCATGGACAGGCTGGCTGGCGGATCCCTCTAGCCCTTCAGTCTGTTGCACCTATTGCCATGCTGTGCATTGTCGCTTTCCTGCCAGAGAGTCCTCGTTGGTGTCAGTATTACCTGTCTTGAGAGCCTGCACTTTGCTTGTGCTCACCCTTATCCAGTGTACTTAGCCGGCCGTGTCCACCAGGCAGAGAAGACCATCATGAGACTACACCGAGATAAAGAGGATCCGTCGAACTTGTACGCACAAAACGAGTTCCGAAACGTAAAGGCTCAGCTCGACCTTGAAGCAGAAAATAAACAATCGTTAATGGAAGGACTGGCAAACCCTCACATGCGAAGGCGTTTCATCTTCGGGTTCTTGGTCAACACAGCCTCGCAGTCGAGTGGCTCTATTGTCATTCTCAGTGGGTTGATGCACTTTTACTTAAAGATGGACCTAGTAGGCTGACACTCCTCAGCATACTCCTCTGTCATCTATGGAAGGCTGGGTTTTGATGCCTTCGTTCAGGGTATTTTGACTGCCGTCTGGACTGTTCTCCTAATGGTCTTCAATGTGCTTGGTGGCATCCTTACAGATAGGATTGGCCGTGTCAGGCAACTTGGTAAGCTTTCCTGAAACTTCGAAATTGACGTCCTATGACCGACTGTATAGTTATTGGACTTTTCGGCTGCTTGTTCTGCCTGATCATGTCAGCTATCTTAAGTGCAATCTACGCCAATACAGACAACAAATCAGCCAATGGCGCAGGCACCTTTTTTATTTTCCTTTTTGTGTGCTTGTGAGTGGAACCCTGGACGTGAAAAGTCTTTTGTACTGACAAACCCAAGTTTCGCGGCGGGAGTCGAGTGTCCGTCGTTCGTGTACACTTTAGAAATCTTTCCCGCTGGATGGAGAGCTCTAGGGGTTGGTGTTTCGTTGTCCGCTGTCCAGTTGTGGTCGGCCATCCTCACTGGTGCTGCTGCGATCGCTTTTGAGCACATTAAATGGTAATTTCTCCCCACCACGCTTGCTCAACAAGGCCTTTATTAAAAGTGACCACGAATTTCAGGAGATTCTACCTCGTATTCATATGTTTCACCACAGTTATGGCAATGGTGGTTCTGGCGTTCTTCCCAGAGGTAATATATCCAGCGCTGAAAAATGCTGTCGAATGATACTAATAGAAGCCTAGACAAAAGGACTCACGTTAGAGCAGGTCAGCAAGGCTTTCGGAGATACAGTTATCGAAGACCTGCCCGCTGTTGGCGACGCGCCGCGAGTTAAAGTCTCGGGCAGCGCAGAGAAGATGTACTCGCAGCACGAAGAGATGGCCGCCGATGGAGAGCAGTAGCCTAGAATCTGTACTACATATAGAAAACCCCAGCCATGGGACAATAAAGGTCTCTAGAAAACTCGTCATAGCAAGGCTGCATCGCAGCTTTGGTGCATAGGGTATCCGTAGACCCTGACTTACCTGGACCCACCTGGACTCTACAAACATAGCCAATTTATTCTTCGTTTCACTACTATATGCTGTGCTGTTTCTTACATGCTGAACCCTGTCTTAGCGATCAAAAAGCTGTAGACTCAGCGGCTAGGCCTCATGTTCGATCGTCCGGGTTGAGAATTGGGATTTTAGTGTCGGTACACTACAAACGGTCCCCATTTATAGCTAGGGACTAATTCAGAGCCTCAATTCCCAGTGAAATCTGAATTCCATCGTAATTACGTTGCGCGCCGACCGACCAAATACCAGAGCTTCGGTGACGGGTAGGTGTAGTCGGCCCGAGCACGTCTGATGTCTACCGAAACCCCGGCTGCTGGAGGATCAGGCATGCAGCCATCTCAGTGTCTGACCTGAGCTTGTGGGCGCACTCGGTTTAGGACACCGAAAGCAGTTATGTCGCAATGAGTTTTGAGTTTGAGTGTCTTTGGCCTTCATGAACCTCCTTCTGTTGCTACTCTTGACACGAGTTGCCAACGAGCAAGTTCAGAAATTTCACAAACCCAGTCTTTCAGGATTTGCTGTAAACGACTCTAGAAGATGAAAACTGATCAGGAAGGCTTTTTCAAGCCTACAAGAACTGTACCAATACCAACCAAGGACCTCCTTTCTTGGATTTTCGACGAACCGACTTACTCGCCAGATGAGCCAGTTAGTCAAACCCTACGTGTTACTGTTCGAAATCTCATCGCGCATAGATCTATGTTGACCCTGCAGATCCGAGACGTTCCTTGAGTCTGAGGCAGGCCAAGCACCTGGTACGAAGCCTTATTGCCGGGTTGCAGTCCAGGTCGTTGAAGAAAGGCGATTGCATCTGTGTACACTCGTTCAATGACGTGAGTTTTGGGTCTGCCAATTTCTTCAGTTCTAGCATCTGCTGAGCAGTGAATAGCTGTATTACTCCTGCATCTTTCTGGCTGCCATTGGCGCTGGGCTTTCCTGGACTGGAACGAATCCTGGCTATACTGACTACGAATTGCAACATCATTTGAAGACTTCTAAAACTAAGTTGATTATAGCACAGCCTGGCCTCTATGACCGTATGCTTGCGGTCGCGAAATCTTGCAACATCTCCGAAGACAATGTACTCAAGTTCGATTTGCTCTCAGAAGACCGCTCCTCTCCGACCTCATGGAACGCCTTGCTCCGATGTGGAGAGCAGGACTGGGTGCGATTTGATGATCTGTCTCTGTCAAGATTAACCCCTGCCTGCATCTTATTTAGCTCAGGAACTACAGGCCTGCCCAAAGCTGCGTGGCTCTCGCATCACAACCTCATCGCTCAGCACACCCTACTCCAAGAGCAAGTGCTCAAGCCATATAGAGTCAGAAACCCGTCATGTTAATTCCTTCTTATATTGTTAATATTGACTCATTCCAGGTGAAACGGATTCTCTGTCTTCCCTTCTTCCATGCCGCAATGGCAATAATTGGCCATATCACCCCATTGCGCTCTGGTCATGTCGCCTACGTTATGCCAAGATTTCATCTTGAGGAATTTCTTCACTATACGGAGAAATATGAAGTGACGGAATTATTTGTGGTGCCGCCCGTCATAGTCTCGATATTGCAGTCCCCTTTGCTGAAGATCTATTCTCTGAGAAGTCTACGATCCGGAATGACTGGTGGTGCCAAAATCGATCTTTTGTCTCAAAAGAAGTTTACTGCTCTCATGCATCCAGAGGGCTGCCTCAATCCTTGTTACGGTATGACTGAGATCAGTTGTATTGGAGCCTGCTATCCCTGGCCGGAACAAGACATTGATTGAAGTGTGGGCTATTTTCTACCCAATCTTGAGATCAAGTGAGTGAAGCTCCCATTCCTGATGAGCTATCCGGTTGAATTGAATCGCGAAAAGGCTCATAGATGAAGAAGGACAGCAGATTCGCTCTCATAATAGCCCTGGAGAAATATGGATTCGTGGTCCAACCGTGGTCAAAGGATATCTTGATAACGTGGAAGCCAATACGTCGTCCTTTTCTGGAGAGTGGTTTCGCACTGGTGATATTGCTTATTGCGATGAGGAGACAAAGAAATGGTATATTGTGGATAGGAAAAAAGTAAAATCCCTTCCTTGCGACATTATATTAACCCTAACATTGATGCCGATTTTAGGAGTTGATCAAGGTTCGAGGCTTCCAGGTTGCACCACCTGAGCTGGAAGCGGTTCTGATGTCGCATCCCTTGATATCTGATGCAGCTGTGATTGGCGTACCTTCTTCAGACCTGGTAGATGGAGAGCTACCTCGGGCGAACATTGTGCGAAAGTCAGGGCGTGACAGGGATGAATTGACTAACGACCAGGTGAAAAAGTATGTTGCAGAGCGCCTTGCTAAGTATAAACAGTTGAATGGTGGTATCGTATTTGTGCAGAGCCTGCCAAAGACGGCGAGCGGGAAGTACCTGAAGAGGAATCTACGAGACCTCTACAAAAAAGAAGCTGCTCTTCCAAAAAGCAAGATGTAGCTTGTCTAACCATATTACTTCTCAATGAACTCTTGGGCTAGTCCCCGTTCTAGCAAAGCGTCCGGTTCTATTTATGAGAATCATACGATCCGTACTTACAGAGGGATCATTACCGTGGCATTTAAAATTAAGCCAGAAATTCTAGATATAATGGAATTGATTGCGTTATTAACAGTACAAGTTGTCGTTCAGGAGCGATTTATTCCAACAGGCTTTGGCTCTTGATCACCTGGCTCTCGAGAATGATGTGCAGTGAGCGACTCGATAAAAACTCTCGAAGCCTATTTAGTACGCAGGCATCTGTAGATGTAAAGGTACGCACTTGAATATCTCAAGAAATCAAATCATTTTAATCATGCCAAGTCAGAATGAGATTGATCCAAGATGCTTGAAGTCTCCAAAGTTCAGCGGTGTTTCAAAGACCAACCGCCGTCTATCAGCAACTCTGTTCCAGTGATAGCACTTGTTGATTCCCCGAGCAGGAAAACCACTGCTTGAGCCACCTCTTCAGTGTCGATGTCACGCCCCAGGGGACAAGATGGCAACAAACGCCGCTGAGCTGTGTTATTTTGTCCAGGCTCGCCCGGAGTTTGGCTGGTAGGGCCTGGACAAATACAATTGATTCGAATACCTTCTTGGAGATAGTCTAGTGCAGTAGCCCTGCTCATTCCAACAATACCATGGGCAGCAGCACAGTAACTGGGAAACCCTGGCTCACTGGCAAGGCCTTGCGCAGCCGCGATATTGACTATGCTCGCGGAACTCTTTGTTTTCTGTTCTTTTTGCGCCAGAAATTGACGCACCTGCGCTCGCATCGAGAGCCAAACCTAAAAGACCATCTGCAATTAGGCTATTGAAAGGGATCAAATATTAGATGAGGAATAGACGTACTCCTCTTTGCCAGTTTTCTGCGGCCATAGTGAAATCAGGCAGCGAAATATCCATCGTCATGCCTTCCTTTCCATTTGGTCTCTCGCAGTTGGCACAGTAATCAATCTTTCCGAACTTACTGACCGCGAACGCAATGAATTCGTCCACCTCTGCAGGAACTCTCGTGTCACATTTCTTGCTTTGGATTTGGAGATTGGAGCCTCCTAAGGCTCGGCATTCCCCTACCACCTTTACGAGATTATCATCATCCCGATCCCCAAGGACAAGCCTTTTAGAGCCGCTTTTGATGAGCACGTGAGCCACTGCTCTGCCATCCCCTACAGCAGTCAATAACTGGTTGCTATTCATGGTTGCTCGAAAGACATAGCTTACCTGAACCAGCCCCAATCACTACTGCAACGCCTGAGAGCAGCGACATCGGGCGAAGAAACGAGATGAAGGGACTGGGTATTATTTGATGTGGCACTCGTGCATTGCCCAGTATTTAATTGCCGCAAGACCCAAACATATCCTTGACTCCCTTTAGATATTCCTGTAAGGCTACAGTATCATCTACATAATTCTGTTCGATCTAAACAAAGAATCGTAAAGCAGCGAGGCTGACCCAGCTTCCATTCTCGGAAGCATTCAGATACTCCATCGAAGGGGTGATGACTTTATGATAATGCCCTCTCGCCGAAATCAGTCATATCGAGAATCGACAAGGTCAGCATTGTGTGAGCAAGGAGACAGTGATTTTGCACCTTTGCAGGATATACCCATATGATGAGAATCGAGGAGGTGCGAAAAACATACGGGGGACATCAGTTGTGGCAGCGCTAAGACGACGACGTGGCGCCACATGCGCATGAAAGGCGGAACTACTGAACGTCTTGGCCTCTTCCATCTCTGCTTTACTCCGGATCCGCCAATCCCTACGAAATTAGCGGGAGAAAGTCCTGCAGCCATGCTTCAAGAAGTACGTTGGCGCTAAAGGGCATTCCTGAGCAGAATCTGAGTGCCTTTCGGCACGTGCTGGAGACAGGCGACCCATGTCGTTCGCCAGATTTTCCCAATACAGAAGAGATTATTATACGCTGGATAGATTCCTGCGATACGAATCGGTACAAGCTTAGGACAGAGAAGGTCACGTCAAAAGTCATTTCGGGGTTGCTCAAGAGGGTAGTTTTCGTATTGACAACCAATAAAGCGAGTACACAGTGCAAACAAGGAGCAATACTCCCGAAATTCCAAGCATTTCCTAGGCTGCTGGAGTCGGAAGGATGGTTAAGGCCCTTTTCCCTTAGTCCAACCCCGTGAACTAGGTAGTATAGCCATAGCGCCACCTTTGAAGGGACACTCTGACTAACCCAAATTTCACGTTTGACGGGCCCTAGCAACTGTTCGGACTAGCTTAGCCATAATATGTAGTCACACATTCAGATCTTTGGTTCATGTTAAGATATTGGCCTTATAGTTCCCATCTTGGTCCAATGTGTTTTGTTCCACGTCTGACCAAGCCTTCCGTAAAAGTTCGACGCGTTCGGGAGCTCGTGGTTTGATCATACACCTTGGCGAGTCGTGAGAGGAATGAATAGAAGAGAAAGGTGTCTGCGCCAGCAGCAAGACACGCTCAGGGCTGAAGAACTTACTGGAATGGTGCTGGTGCTGCCGCCAGTCCCCCCTGAACAGCATCTACCTCAATAGGTATATTTCCTCCATTGGGGTCCTTTGCTGGCGAGATTTCAAACGTCCACAGAATACGCGCAATAGCCAGGAGCAGTGTGTTTTCAGCAACGTGCATCCCCGGGCACATTCGTCGACCAGATCCAAAAGTCCATTGAGCACGTTCTTTCACATCTAGGTTGTGACTGGATTCATACAAGGTCGAATTTAAATTTTGTCGGCTAGGGTTAAAGGTACGCGGATCGTCAAAGCTGTCTGAGTCGTTGTTCGCCGACCACACCGCAAGCACTACACCGGCTCCAGCTAGGATTTTGTAACCGTTGAACTCGTCATCGTGCATTGCGGCGTGGGGAATGGCGCCATTGATAGCCGTCGGCATCCCTAACACTCTTCAGATCACGCTGTCCAAACGCAAATGAGGTTTTATCAGAGACTGACATCGCAGAGACTCCTTCATGATGGCTCGGATATAACGAAAGCCGCGGAAATGATTAGGCCCCGGAATTGTATTGCCGCAGATAGCGTCAACTTCCTTATGGCCTTCTCTCTGAGCCTCAGGAAACAGAGTCATAGCCTGTTGCGAAAGAAAATCAGCGAAAGAACCCCTTCAACATTCGAACGAGAGGGGGTTATGTTAACCTTAATAAACCCTTGTAAAGTAAATCTTGTTGTGTCAGCACCCCCTTCGAAGGATATGCCGGCAATGTAAATGGCAGCGTGGTTTGTCAACAGGGCCCCGTTGGAGGTCCCTTTCCATTTTCTCTGGGAAGCAGCAATGTCGCGAGCGAAGCCAATTTACTTTATCAGGAAAATCCACACAAAGCTCGTAACGGTGTGATTTCAACTCACAAGGCAAGGTGCTTTCCGTAGCACGCTCATAGTAGCGAGTAAAGGTCGCGCGTTCACATTCGTATGCTTTAATCGCTTTACGCGCCAATGGGTTGAGACACTTCGGTATTCAGCGCCGAATCTGCACTGCCTTGGCACCCATTTGGGACTGTGGTCTTGCCGCCCGTGCCGCCCTACTACTGTAAGTGTTCACGCGACTTAGCTCAACTTCGGCTCAGCCTCGGTGCCAATTGCTCAGGCCGACCAGCCGGCCACTCAGCCTCATTCTCCTCATCACCTATGCTCAATCCCATTTCTGGATCCCCAATTTTATTGGATGCTCACTCCACGCTTTATCTCCTCCGCAGCCAGGATGGCACTTTTTTCTTGGCATTAGTTCCAGTTAAAGGGTTTAACTAGAAGCTTTAACTAATTCTTGGCCCAAACGGCTTTTAGTTAAGACCTAGTTAAAGATTCTTTCAACCTTTTCTGATCTATATACTTTACGCGCGTACAGTTTCTATTAGTATACTAAATAGCCTGGTGGTCGCTACTAACGCCGTTAATAAAAGTCTAGAAATGTTCTAGTCACCGTGAGTAAATGGTCGCCAACTTTCCTGATGCTTCAACCCACAAGTGAGAAATATCGCTCCGATGTGACGCTGGTCTGCGACCTTGTAAAGAAGAGACACGACATCAACACAGAGAGCTGTCGTCCTGCCAACATAGTCGACCAATTCACCGAAAGTGGGATCTTCAAATGCGCTCAGTTCTTCGTGCACGAGCGTAGCTTGGTGGAAGGCGGCGTACGAGTAGCCCACAGGACTGCTGAACATGGCTTTCAGGGCATCTTCTTTGAATAGAGATGGATCGCTATTGCTAGCTAGGGCAAGACTCCAGTCCAGAGAGGCGGTGACTTGCGAGGTAAGGGTGCGATCACCATCGATGATGAGCATGCGCTGCAGTTTCGAACCGTCGCCAGCATCTTGACGGCTCATCTGCTTGACAATTTCATCCAACCTACTCTCCACACGCGATTGGTTCTCCTTCTTAGAATGCTCCAGGGAATCAAGCAGCAGCACGGCAACTCTATCGAACAAAGAATCTGGTAGCATCGCATGAACGACTATGAAAAGGACCCCAAGGTCATAGCACAGCTTGCGAAGCTGAGTCTTCTCCTCATGCTACCACTTTGCAAGCTTCTCAGCTGACATCTGCGGCCTCTCCCTAGAAAAGTTACAGGTATGACGTTTTAGGAGGACTTCGCCGCGAACGTCTAGAAACAGGATATGCGTGTACGTGGATGTATCACCTGCCGTCCAGACGGGGACTGAAACCTCCTTACGCTCCTCCGGCCAGAATATATAATGCCCCGCTACGACAGCAGCATTCTCTAACATGACGCTCAACTGGCGGGTGGAATGAACGGCACGCTCACGAGTACGAACCTTGTCTTTCTCGTCCATAGCGTGGAATTCGCCTAGAGGTATGTGGTTTTTTTATGAAGTCGGGACCGTCATAGAAGCTGAAAGGGTTGTCTTTCAAGTGGAGGTGGCGCTTGAGGATGTTGACGAGGTAGGTCTTGCCTGAGCTGGGGAGGCCGTAGATTCCTATGACTGTGGGTTTGATGGGAGGTGAGTTTGAGGTTTGTTGTTGATGGGTTTGAAGAGGGGGGGCTGGGGGTGTCGGGTGTGCGGAAGTGGTAGCAGTAACGTCGGAGCTTGCCAAGATTGCTGAGAATTGAGAAGGCGGAAGCTTTGGAAAGAAGAGCAGTGGAGTAGTGCGAGGGAGGCTCAGCACATACAGGTGATAAAAGAGTAATCGTTTTCCACCGAGACGAGGCATTAGAGCTTCAGACTCACTGCACACAGGACGGCCATAACAAGACCTAGGTACTGCACCAGGCTGGATCACCTTCATCCTCTAGGCCAGTTGGAAAGAGGCATGTCAACGTACCTCTCCAGGATTTCGACCACACATTTCGCCTATGTGGCCACGAAAATCTAAGAGACGAAACTTTTAACCCTCTGCTCTCCACTCATCTCTGTGGATGGGACTGTAGAAGCGTATGAGCAACTGTCTCAAGCCGCTTGTTCACTATTGCATCGAGCTGAAAAAGTTGACGTGCTCAGATTCCTTTGGGCAAATAGTAGAAGCCCCCTTTTCGAGCTGATGCGTTACATGCATGGCGCCACGAGGCTTCCACTACGGAACTGGTCAACAGTGTAGACAAGTTTCACCAGGCTGGGTATCTTTTCACGGGGGTACCGGTTCTTGCCGAGTGTTGGGAGGGGCGGGAGAGAGGAATCGGGAACTTTTCCTGCAGCCAACATACGTTTAGCGAGCGTTGGAGGGCAGCGTCTGAAGCACACTCACCATTAAATCGGCGATATGTGCATGATCTGAGAAAGGGCCCGTTTCCCAAAGTTCTTTCGAATTCGCGAGCTCAGTGTCAACACCAACATTGCGAGCGTGAGCGTGAGCGTAAGGTATGAGAAGTGTTGGCTAAGCGGAAATAATTTCTAGACGACGGGGACCCCTACGCCTAAACGAGACCTTAGTAGCACAGGCCGTTACCTGTCAAAATGAATCATATAATTGTGCCTATCCGTAGCGCAGGCACCACTAGACATATTGCACAGAATATTGTAGAGATACAGGTAGCGGAATGGATGCTTTTTCCTGGCCCACAGAGTCGCTCACCCACGCTCTGTCTTCACCTCACCGCGAGAGGGACGGAATTGTTAAGAGTTGGGAAAAGTGCACCAAGGCCATCCATCCACTACGGATTTTGCTTAGTCAACGCCTAGGCAGTACCGACCACTCATATCTAGCCAAGCTACATCTATTTCATATTATTTAAAACCCAAATTCCTTCTCAAAAACAGTAATATTCAAGACACTTTGGCGGAGTGGTTAACGCGGTGCCCTGCTAAATTAGTCTAGGCATTTCCTTCGGGGTATGTAGGAGGATGATCTGCTTGAACATAAATTAAAGACTAACTCTTATGCCAGAGCACAGGTTCGAATCCTGTAGGTGTCGGTGTTTGGCACAATCTTTTTTTCCAATGTGCAGTCTGTAATTTTCGTATTTTGTTCTTTTTGTGGGAAGCGATTCTTGGCGCTTTCGGGTACGGGGCTACTTTACGCAGTTTACAGGTGCCTCAGCCCACGAAATCCCTGTCCTGTTGTTTACACCAAGGCACCAATCTCATCATACTACTCGCCACAGGATTTGCTACAGATTTTCAGGAAAATAGTGCATGTCCTTTGGGGGTAGATACCTAAATGTCTAGCGACCGTGACCCGCAATAGGCTCCATTCGCATGGTATGGCCTCTGCAGGGCTCATACCCTGGAGTAGTGTGTCGTCAGACATGGTTCAACAGGAGCGGAGCTACACCATTTTGGGTTCACTACGTCTTCCCCATCCATCCGATAGCAATCTTACCAAGGAGCACGAGAATTTGGCCCTTTCGCTTCAGAAAGATCTCCAGATGCTTCAAAATCGCAATTTAAGAGGTACTTACAACATTCGGTCCTGCGACTCGAAATTCTAAAACAGATATAGAGCTCAACAGACCATTGCAATCCTTAACTGCCTCATATGATCGATTCAAAGTCAAGGAGCTTGACAGCTGGAGATCAGTAGGCCCGAGACCTAGACCTCTACCTCTAGAGACACTAGTCAGACCGTCTGGATCATTGGACGCTCCTCTAGCGCACCATCTGCATCAACCATCCCTCGCAACGTTATCCCCGCTGGATGACAGTGAAACAGCAGACCCAACTAACGGCTGCATTACCATGGTAATGGGCAATCTTTACACCTCAGAGACCTTAGTATTTGATCATCTCCATCGTCGCTCTGAGAATTCCGAGGGTCTCGAGACTCTCCCAGAACCTGTTCTGGATTGTCATGAGATCTTCACGAGGGACATTTGTGAATCAATGCTAGCAAAGGTGGAGTTTCTGCACGGCCGCAGAGTTCATAACAGAATCTTGAAAACGCGGGGCAATGCCAACAAATTCACTGCTCTCCCACTCTGGGGTCCTTTCGAAGGTGTCAGTCTATTTCTGGCACATGAGTCAAACTATCGTAATGCCGACTTAAGATATAAATTTCGAAGAATCTGCCTTTTCGTACTACATCCACAGGTATTCTTCTACGAGCAAAAAGGCTCTGGACTAGGAGAATTACAGGACCGAATTCATATCGCAGCTGCGAGAATGACAGATATGCCCGTCCGAGAGTTCTATTTTCGTGAAAAAGAATGGAGGAAACTGTCCATTAACGCATATCGCGCCATGGAGATCAAGGAATTGACTTCTTTTCTGAAACATCACTTCGAATCTGAGGTCGATGCCGTACAGGTGGTCAAAAGCAAACACAAAGCCGAAGAAGGAATAGACTATCGAGTCAGCGAAGCGTCTCAAGACTCCGTGCATCCAACCAAACCATCAAAGTGTAAGAGATCAACAGGGGAAAACTTCTCAGACTCGACAATATCTCAGAAGGCTCAGAACATTGCTACACTGGGAAAAGGCAAGAAGAGAACAGCTGTTCCTAGGAAGAATCCTCGACAAGCAAGGAACAAATCTGCAAGGGCTCGAGCACTTCAACGATATCAGGCTCAAATCTCGATGGCTAGTCCTGCCGTTGCGCTGTCATTTACTCCAAATTCAACATCCGTGCTTGAAGAGGCTGGCCATGAGGGGCTTTCGATTGAAAACGATATGATCCTGTCCAGTCCAACTCTAAAAGACAACACTGTGGCAGAGTCGAAGGAAGCACGATGGATGCGCAAAAGAGGAGGGGAAAGTAATCCCATCCAAACCGAAGCAAAAGAACTTCTGGCAGATGATATCCCGCGGACAGGATCGAATTTGAAGGCTCAAACAAAGACTGTCAAGGCGAAAGCTATTGACTCTGAAACGGAGACTCAAACTTCCAGTCTCTTCGATTTTAGACCTCATGGCAAGCACGAGTCAATAACTTCTCTAGTGCCCTCGAAGGATGTTGATGTCGATGAGCGTATGGCTCAAGGACATATCGTGCTCCACCCGTCAGAATTAAGACCGCAAACCCAGGAACAACATTTCATTCGAGACCTCAATTTGGTCAAAGTTGAAGACATGGACTGTGCCACAAGACACGATAGACTCAGAACCCTGAATTTGATCATCGATCGAGGGGACCGATTGACTGAAATTGAGGAGTCGCAGTTGGCCAAATTGAAGGCTACAGGAACGCGGGTCTATAGGCGAGATCTATCGAAAATGGACGTTGCGAGCATGGATACTGTGACGAGGAAGAGCCGGCGCGCTGTATTACGAAAGAAGATCGATCGATATGAAGTTCTGAACGACGCAGAAACGAAGCAATTGACAGATTTTGGAATGCTACTCTACACGAAAGGTGGGAAATAGCAAATACCATTGACGGGTATCGGCTCGCTCGTAGGATTAGGTAGGAAAGGGAAGTGGAAAAGTGATATTTTATGAGCGAAACAGAAACCTCTCTTTCTTGAGGTCGCTGTTGGAAGCCAAGGTAGAGAGAAGCGACGAAATATCCCTTCGAAGTCAGCGAGAATCGTCAAACGGCAGATGATACGTTTACTAGTCAATCAAAAGCTAGGAGGCAGTGGGGCCGAAAAGTGCACCGGGGGACACTCCTAGCAACAATAGCCGAAAGGGAGCCCGGTTTTCCAAATATGTGAAAACACCAAAGACTGGAACCTTGGAGGCCAAGTTGTGGGAACCTTTGCAACTCAGGGCTGTGCTCACGCTACTCAGGGGACGCCCCAGGGATCGCCTACCCGGGCTCGGGATTGCACAGCCACAGTTCAGAATGGTGTAGTCATGGCTCAGGTCAAATGGCGGGATGCTCAGGTCTGGAAGCGGAAATGGACTTTGGAGAGGTCAAGATTCGCCGCTGAGTATTATGGTATTAATCTGATTAGGCGTCGCAGACTAGGGTACCAGTCTAGAATCTGGGAGCCGACGATGAGGTGGAAAAACCCATGCGAATTGTTCAACAGTTCTTGAGCCTTGTCTGCCCGGACATCGGGAAGCCGAAATCCATAGGTCATGCTGGCGGAAATGCTGCCCGTCGTACGACTGATGTGATTGACGAAGTCGGCGGGAGCTTTCAGCAGATCCACGCAGAGCTGCAGCGTTTCAACATTCTACATATCATGAGATGAATGAGATTAGCTTCCCAGCGATAGGAGGATGTATTCCAATAAGACGCTTACCTGGTAGGGCAAGTATGTCCGAGCGGTATTGATATTGAGGAAGGCGTGGTACAACTTTCGTTCGACTTTCCAGAGATCATCATATCTGATCATAACATCAGCACTTCCATCCTAGAATACTGGCTTCTTCTCCAACCACAGAAGCTCACCCTCTCATGATAATCCTTGAGTCATCCCAGAGCTCGCGCATGTACAGTTTCTGTCGGTCGGCGTAATTTGCCCCTCTCTTGTCGACCAAGTCTCGGATCATGTTTCCATCAGCGAGCACAATCAAGGTCTGCTGGCCAAGTTTCAACGAGAAAATGTTCCCATCTGTCAGGAAGCAAAGTGGACATTGAGCAATCCTGAAGGAAATTGATAGTCGTGGCTGACTTACATTGCTTTGCCCACTTTTGATACTGCAAGTGAATGTCTTTCTTGGGAAGTTGATGCAGATTACCCAGGATAGGGAATGTTGGAGGACCTTGAGTTATCGGTGGTCGATCAGACTAGGATCTTAGGTTTCGCATCTGAATTTCCTACCTGGAGGATAGTTTTTCGGTCTCATTCCCACGTGTAAAGCCTTCCACAAGAGAAAGCACGAAGCCAGAATGGATGTGATATAGACGAGAGAAATGTCCGAGGATCTTAGGATCCGCTCGAGAACAACGTTTTCCATGTTTTGTACTTTTGCTGATCACCACGATATCGCAATTGAAACCAAAAAATGCAGTCGAGACAGATTATTTGGGAGAGGTTAAGAATGGACATCACGTTTGGTCAATACGGAGAGAGCATTCTAATAAATACCGTGTTTCGTCCACCTCGGTTTACCTGTATCGGAATTAGTGTTTACCGAAATACATGAGGCCGAGAAATATGTCGATCCGTTGTGGTGTCTACTCCAAGGACTCTGGGGATACACTTAATGTGCGGTAAACGTAGGACAGCAGAGCTTATGCGGCTTTGAACTACGCACGGATTGGATGCTGCCGCGGCGCTGAACCAAAGTGAACCAGGAGGGAGAGTTCTCTCGTTCAGCCCAGGCTGACATCAACCCCTCGGTGCACTGCTACCTAGAAGAAACCCTAAACCTAGGATCTAGGCGCCATATTGTTGGAGTTTAGGCGCCGTACAATTAGATTGGGCACGGGGACGTCCAGCCGGTTCTGGCTCCTCAGCCTTGTAAGCGTCGACCAGTAGAGCGGATTATATCAACGCGTGGCTCAGTTGAGCAAAATGACAATCTTGATTGTTGCACCGAGGATATTCCCATAGTTAAATCGTGTCATGACAGTAGTAATTTACTAGGACTTGACACCACAGCACTACGATAGTAATAAACTGCCCGATGCCACTCGACTATGCGAAGGCCCGGGAACATATAGCTACTCTATAGTTTTATATGGCTGGAATAATAAAATTAGGCCCCCCCGCACTTTTGCGAAATTGCATTGTCATTTTGCTCAACTGAGCCACGCGTTGATATAATCCGCTCTAGACCAGGCCGAGGCCGAGGCTACTGACTAGTTGAGGCTAATGAGCTACGGAGCTACGATGCCGCTCGGCGCCGTGGGCTTTTCGCTGCCCCGCATTCTACATCGGAAAACACTTTCGGTCTCAACAAGGCTGTGTGCGTGCCTGGGGGCGCCCTAGCGCAGCACCGTGCCGAGTCGCCGAGTTGGTTTGGAGAAGAAAGAAGGGGCCTTGAATGATTTCGTTCGTCTGGTTCAAATCAATTAGCCGCTTTGATAGAGGTGGCAGATGTGGACTTCGAATTTGTCGCGCATGCACGAGTCCATTCAATCATCCGTGCATCCCTCTCTATGTGGATGGGGGGAGCGGTGAAACTTGATGTGGTGAGGCCCTTTTTGATCCTAGCTTTGAGACACCAGGATGCCCTTTTTGGCATTAGCAGGGCAAAGTCCGCAACACCCACAAAATGAGTTGAGGATTGAGATCTTAAGGCAAGGGTGACTCTTGCTGCAAAGGTTTAATATCAGGAAACGTGTCCTAGTAGTAGAGCCCTACGAGAATCTTTGCCTGCTAGGGCACTGCTTCGCTAGCGACGACGCAGAAGTTGCTTTCGACCAGCGCATTCACGTCCTGATACACTCGGAAAGAAACGTCCACCCAGGGCGAGATCAGGATTGACCCAGTACACTGCAGGATGCTCCTATTCAAGACCTCAATCTTGCTGTTTATGCGGAGTCCATTTGTGTTTAAGTATTAGAACGAATCCCCCCCAAAACAAACAAACAACTTAAAGAACGGTACTACATTACCGTCAGCAGAAATTCCCCGTAAATATGATCCCCTGGTGAGGAATAACCGAGTCCAGAAGGAATTTGCGGGCCTGCAAGAAGGTCTTTCGCTGTGCGGGATGTGGCTTCTCAGTGTTCACTGCTGGTCTTTCGATCCTATCAGTCATCGGTGCTTGGGTGATGAGCTGTGCAGAGCAGAAACCTGCTATATTCAACGCTAACAAAGACCACGGCCAGGTCCTGTTGTGATTTAGAATTGATGTATCGCTGCATGTAGAAATGTAAATCCAAGCTTCCTTCCCTCTGGCGTATCCGCAACCGTAAGCGAATAAATCATATTGATTTCCACATCGGTCAAAGGTCTTTCCGGAGGGCAGATCAGCCGTTGTGGTGCTCAAGTATTCTTTCCAGCCTTCGCCGCTGATACACTTGACCCGGAGTCGGAACATGAGGCGGGCAGATGATGCGTAAATCAAAGGTAGTGCAGAGACGTCGACGAAGGATGAGCACGCCGAACTTGTGCGCGTAACGACCGATATTGTGGAAACCCTGCGAGCAAGGGTAATGCAGTAGGACCGGAAACAGGCATTTCGAGGTCGGAATCTCGACACGAGGACTTTCCATTTCCATCCTTGGACCTGAGCACGCCCAGAGCCTCGCTGTTGCGGATCCTGCCAGCTCAGCTGAAATAACTCACTTTCCCAGACCCGCGGTACCAAATCGTCAAGAAACCGACAGGAGGAATTACGGTGGTGCTTGACACGGAGCCTGACAAGGAACGGGAGACGATTCTTCTGTTGGCTAGTAGAGTTGATCGGCCTGAGTGGGCTGGAGCGGAAAATACAGTTGGTGGCGCCACACCACAAACGCCAGCAGGACAGAGGATCGGCGAGGCAGAGGGAGAAGACGAGGATGTTCCTATTGGGGCCGGAGTGGCGGCTGCCGCGTCTGCGCTGACCGCAATTGATGAGGATGAGGAAGGCGTGGAGGATGCGCCGCTTCCCGGGGAGTTTGAGTATGAGAGTGAAGGGGAGGAAGAGCTGTGAATGTGAATCTTTGAGGCCGTGTGGATTGGGGCGGTGCGAAGAGTGTAATTTCATCGAAATGCAGTGCCTTGATTCGCATGGAGGTCCGCGAGTCTAGGTCTCGGTATCAGTCTAATCTGCTTCGAAGGAGACAACTGTATCCTCTTCGTCATTGGAGCCTTGCGTGCATTGAGTTGTCCACGCTCATGTGACTCCGTATTGAGATCGCTGTCCAGGGACGCCCTGAATCATCATCTCCTTCTCATCACCGCACCCGACAGACAATCATCCCTCCTATCTTCCGCTTCACGCATTCTTTCGCTTCCAGGATTCCTACGTCTGTGGTCAGGTATAGACACTCCCCCGGTCGTGTCAAGCCCTTCACGTAGCCACTCTTCTTTCCTAGCACTAGCCGCCGAATCCCTTCGACATCCATATCCGCCTCGTCGGCTTGGACACCAGCTCCATCTTTTCAATCACGGGTGCCAAGTTCCAGTATTTCAGACCGAGCCAGAGACGTCGGCTAGCGATGTTCTAGTTGGTCACTAGTTCAATGGGCGCGGTTGGGTCTATGTTACTTGGATGCGAGAGCAGGGTATGGGGCGGGCCGGGGGGGGGGGGGG
>JANSVK010000088.1:0-145843 GCA_030068005.1 Cladophialophora exuberans | reverse complement strand
AAAGCACACCAAGTGGTAAATGTTGTATAGAGAGCATGAATCTATCTCTAAAAATGGCCTAGTTGGCACCCCTACCACGACCTCCACTTGGTGGCGAACTAACGAAAATTACCCTGGTAGACTGTAAGAATCTAGGTGGGACGAACGCTTTTCGTCAGTTGCACCTCGAGCGATGCATCCCTGTGGGCGTGCTCTCTCACAATGCATACCGAAATTCTGGATTCTGCTTGTCTGTCAGATCCATGAACTCGGTATCCGGGATATGGACATGTCCTTCGGCGGCGGCCACGCGATCTCTACGTTTATTGTCCCAAACATACCAATACCTCAGAATCAATGTCGTCACAATTGCAAGCGATAAACAAGCCATGATGGCGATTTTAGCGGGGATATAGTCAGGGGCTGTATACCCAGTGAAAGTCAAGGGTCCGATGATGTTGGATGCACCATAGGCAAACAAAATGGTGGCGTTGATGGTGGTTTTCTTGGTATGACCAGCGTAGTTTGCCGCAGCCCAAGAATACATTATCGAGAGATCTGCCCAGTCAAAGGTAAGTATCTCAGCCCAATAAGCCCCTCGCATCACTTACTCGGTCCAAAAATTTGAGTGAGGTAGATACCGGCCAGCTTTCCCGCCTTGTCGCTCTTAGGGAGGAAAGCCATGAGACCGCCACCCAGAACGCCGGGAAGTAGCAGGGCGGCGATTCCGTACGCACGAGAATTGAACTTGCCAGCGTACCAAGATGCCAATATGACGGCAATCATTGCGATAACTCCACTGGGAATGTTCAACAGGGCTGACTGCTTCGATGTGTAGCCAAACCCTTTGATGATGGTTGAACTGTACACGCCGCAAATTCCCGTAGGAATATTGCCGGCAATGATAATGACAGCAACCAGCCATGTTCGCAGATCCAGCATGGTTTCCCAAAATTGTGCCCTCTTGAAAGTCTTGTTCTCGATGCCTGTTCTGTTCTCGCGGAGCCGTTCGATGGCAAGGACTTTCTCATTGTGTGTAAAGTGGGAGGTCATAGGTGAGTCCGGCAACATGAGGAAAACAAGGAATCCAAAAGTCACGGTGATTAGTCCAAACACCAAAAACATAATCTTGTTGACATGTTAGCTGCTGGAAGTTTACCGATGGATGCACTTCATCGACTCACCTGCCATGACTTGAATGTTCTATCAGTATAGAATTGAAAGCCAAAGGAAGAGAGAGCACCAATTATCGTTCCTGACCCGATGCCGAGGTACCAGATGGCGATTCGAAGTGGTTGTTCTTCGCGCTGTGGGCGGACATGTCAGTTATCTAGAAGATCTGCAACCCTGACCTCGAAGCATGGTCTTGAGTACACACCTTATACCACATTCCGGTGATCAAGACTAGACATGGAGCACTGGCAGCCTCGAAAGCTCCAAGGAGCAGGCGAACAACAATCAGACCGCCAAAATTGTGGCAGGAGCTGTGGACTATGGTCGATGATCGATGGTCAACGGCGAGCGCCATGCAGCCTGTCTAGTTCGTCGCTTACCGGCAAGTACGATCCCCCACAAGACTACATTGATTGCCAAGTACTTGGCTGTTGGTAACTTTTGCATGAGGTATGCATGCACCGGCTGGAATACTGCGAAGGTGACATAGAAGAACGTCGCCAGGTATGAGAACTTAGCGGCGCTCATATGTGTGTCCTTGCTTAGGCCCATGACATTGGCATAATTGACTGTGGCACTCAAATGACCAAGTTAGCCGTCACCCATCTGGAGAAAATGTGATGTATCTGTCAAACATACTCAAACTCTTGTCGATGTACTGAAGAACGTACACTCCAAACAGAAGAGGCATTATGCGAAAATCGATCTTGCGGACCAGTCTCTTCTGATCCAATTCCGTGATGGATGCATCGGCTTCATTTTGAAGGAAGGCCAGAGCTCCATCGACTTCGTGGATTGCGAGCTTCTCATTCGTGTCCAGTATGGGCTGTTCGATAGGTCTCGCAGCATGTGCGATGGTCTCTATGTCTTTCGACATTGCTCGCGTTGTCCCCAGATGCGTTCAAAGGAGTCACGGTCGGGCAAGTCCTTGCCGAAGGGAGTGGTGAAAGGTCTGGAGAAAAGTGTCATTCCAGACACTGGAAATGCGGTTTGGTCGGCCACATATAGATCCGTCCAAGGTGCGAACAATTACCATGACTGAAACTAACGTGCTGATCGATTAGCCGAGGGAGAATCCCATATTCCCAGAAGTCCGAGTTGTTAAGTCAGTTACCCAGAGTGTCCCTTAGTTGAGTAGCTAGCGACACATCCACAAGGACATTGAGATACAGTCCCGCCGCTAAAGATTCATGATACAGTCCCGAAGGAGGATGGACGAATCACAAGGTAAACCGTTAAGATAGGCGATGCAAAAGATACAGTCCCGACAGCGGAGAATGAGCGCTAGACCTTCAAAACCAATGAACCCTATGTGCAATCCCTCCTTCCTGAAATGGACGTATATTGCTCATCCTTCCCTACCCAGTCGCCGAGCAAGTGTCCCCAACGGACATCGCCGACAATGGATATAGAATTTGGGTCCTGTGTGAGGGGTGAAGGGTGTGAAATCGCCAAAGGTCGACTTCATCGAACAGCAAATGACAATTATAACGGCTTGATAGACACTTGGCGATCCACACCTGTAGGTGTTAACAGAAGTAGTATATCTGAGGCACACTTTTGATAAGTAGAGGCACAACAACAATGAGATCCTGAAACCGCTCGGAACATCTCGAATTTGTTCCTACTGATTTAGATGATTGTTCCTGACCGAAGCTGTCGCAGAGCTGTCCGCCATGACTTCAGGATGCATTTCACGCTTCGCCCACCGAATGGTTACAAAGCAGAATCTCATGACCTTGTCACTCCGCCCTAAGCCTACTTCGATTGCATATCGATATGCACGCACATTCGCAAGCACTGCAGATGCCGTGTTTCCTTCATACAAAGTCAATGAAAAGCGCCTCTGGAATTCGATTCACCACACCGCACAATGGGGCGCCACCCCGGACGGAGGTATCAAGCGGCTCGCGCTGACTGACCTGGACAAATCTGTGCGCGAGTGGTTTATCTCGACGGTCAAATCTTTAGAGTGTAGCGTGAAAATCGACGAGATGGGTAATATCTTTGCGACGCGACCAGGAACCTCGTCATCTCTACCTCCCATCGGGATTGGAAGTCATCTGGACACACAGCCAGCCGGCGGTCGGTACGACGGCATTTTGGGCGTGCTCGCAGGAGTCGAGGTGCTGCAAGTGCTCAAGGAGAATGGACATAAAACACACGCACCAATTACCGTCATCAATTGGACGAACGAGGAAGGTGCACGTTTTAATACTGGTATGGTTTCTTCCGGTGTCTGGTCTGGGAGGTATACCCTCGATTTTGCTCATACCCTACCCGCTGCGGAGGACAAGACGAAGGCCGTGACGATGAAAAGTGAATTGGAGCGAATCGGCTTCCTAGGATCTGTTCCTGCGTCGTATGAAGCGAATCCGCTGAGCTCACATTTTGAATTACATATCGAGCAAGGTCCGATCCTGGAAGACGAGGGAAAGAAAGTCGGCGTCGTGACTGGCGTTCAGAGTATGGGATGGCTTATCGTGACTGTCCATGGCCAGAACCAACATTCCGGGACCTGTCCCATGGCCCGTCGAGCATGTGCCCTGACATCTGCAGCTCGTATGATTTCGAGGGTCGAAGAAATCGCACTTGCAGCAGATGGGCTGTCGACAGTAGGAGTCATCAACTCGTGGCCTCAGTCTCCAGCTACTGTGCCTCACAAAGTGGTATTCAGCGTTGATTTGAGCCACCATTCCACTGAGGTGCGGGAACGCATGATTGCAGAGACATGTGCAGAATTTGCACGCATAGCGCAAGTGAACAAGTGTACTGTCGAGATCAAAGACATCTGGAACAGCCCAGCGGTGCAATTCCATTCGGATTGCATTAGTTGTGTTCGGGACGCCGCACAAAATGTAGTCGGGAATGAGAATGTCAAAGAGATGCTTGCAGGTGCCGGCCATGACAGCGTCCACACCAGCGACAGATGTCCGACAAGTATGATTTTTGTGCCGTCTAAAGGCGGCATATCGCATCATCCCGATGAATACACCTCTTCAGACCAGTGGTATGTTTAAGCATATGATCCAAATTATGAAAGGAAGTAGGAGATTAACATACATGACATAGTGCCATTGGTGCTCAGGTGATGTTGGAGAGTGTGCTCCGATATGACGCTCAACTAAAGAATATGACATCATAATTCATGTAGAAGGATGCTGGCTGTTACTGGGGCGAGCTATTTGTTGGAAAGCCAAAAGGGTATTGAAAATCGAGTAACGGCGAGGCTCCTGAGTCGTATTGCACGCTGCTGACCTGGGAGTCTCCGGTGTTTGAGGAAGCTCGTATCCAAAGTTCTTGTGATTGAGCATCTCCGGGGATTTGCTGCTTTGCTGTCAAGGACTCATGTGAGTAGATTGCTGAATCGCGAACTGGGGTTCCGAGGTCGTATAGTAAATTGTCAAGAGGATCTTGATGTTGTGTTGGGAAGCGGTTAACAAATTTGCGGGGAAAAAACGATCTCTGCCTCCGGCCATGCCGAGAAGGGACATGGGACGGCTTCGAGACAGACGTGAACGACTTTGGAGTCATCATTGGTTGCGACATCGAGCTCTGGTGGGCGACGAAGTCATTGTTCTGAGCAGGGTTTGCATGTAAGCCATCTTTGACATGGCCTAGCAAAGTTAGCACTAGATTTCGGAGAAATAGGCTTAGAGAGATACCAATGAGCCTCTGAACTTGTAAAATGTTCTCTGGAGTTCCGTCTTCGCCCAACGCATCAAGTGCCTCCATGACTTCGACCTTAACTACAACGCACTGATAGCCGAGGCGGACACAGCTGGCACACTTGCCCAAGGGATCGCCTTTGGAGGGCATACATCTGGCCTTTCGTTTTCGGCAATGATCTAAAAAATGAGCCGCTTCGCTTTTCTTAACCTCGATCCCAAGGATTTGGTACTTACCACAAGCCACCGACGCCCGATAATAACCAAGCTTACTGCCTTTAGATTGGGCTCTGGAGAAGTATCCTGAATGCGACATGGCAACTCTGAACAAAAAAAGATCTTCAGAAGAGGATAGCAAGGTGAATATTCTTCATGGCCGTTGTTGTAATGCCGTTTTCCAGAAGGCTGACCAATTGCGCGCTGTGTGAGGAGGAAAATCCTGCGAACATTGCAATTCCAAGAAGAGGAGCTCGCTTGAAGCTGGTAGATGAAAGATATCGGAGGGATGATAACGATAGGTGAATGACAATATATACTTTGTTGTCACGGGGATTCGCCGGCTATCAATATGAAAGCGAGCAACTCCGCCGCTTAATCCTCTTTTACACAGCTTCTCAGTGACTCAGTGCCACTCAACGAATAGTGGCGACCTCTTTTTGGCTTCAATCGCAGCAAAGAAAAAGACCCCTACCATATAGACCTCAACAAAGATTTTCAGAGACTCAGAACCATTGAGAAGATAGGAATGTCCAAATTTCTGGGACGAACATCGAACGCGCCAAGGAATCACGTGCACCTTGTTCCAAGGCATACTGTAATATGGCATGCAGCGACCAACATTGAGTATAGGCGGAAGACGCGCTTGCACTCGAGCTTGAAAAGCTCTTCTTCAGGAGTTGTCCGTTGTCATTGACTGTGGATGCCTGAGGTCGTCTGATTGCCGATGGTCAATCACCACTCTGAAATAATGGCTTCCAGCTGGAGCGGTGGAAGCAGTCACAAATGACATGGACCGGTATCTTGTTGAATTTCAGCAGTCACCCAGATAGTGTATAGCCTCTCTACCAGGTCTGCTCTAATTCAGAGCAGGTTTTGTTCAATGAAATCTGGCTCATTCCACATGGTTGGGTGTCCTCAAATTATAATATGGAAGCAGTTAAGTTGACAGTGCATTTACCACAGAGAACGCTCATGCCTTTGTCGGCGACAGTACAGAGACAATAGTAATGCACTTACAATGTGGCTATTGACTCGGCCATCTGAAATTCACTTATTACAGGGTGTGAATCATGCAACGCCTCGAGGTTCACCTTCCAGCAGGGCGGCCTGCTGGTGTGTGTCCACATAGATGAGCTGGCACGAGGGGGTATCGTTCATTGCGATGGCAATGTGAATCTCCAAGTCCCTTATCATCCTTACCATGTTTGTGAGAGGTAGGCGCAGTGATATTGTATGCAGTCGCCATGGGTCATGGATTTCCAGCACTTTGCTTCTGTCAAAGTTGTTCATCGCCTGAAATTTCGAAAGAGGGTGATAGCGGGTTCCAAGGACTTGGGAAATTCGAGCGAACAACACCAAGTTTTCGGGATGAGCTTCTCAAAGAGGTGCATGGTGAGCCTGGTCCAAGTAACGGACACCGAAATATGAGACTGGCATGAGAGAGATCGTCGCCTTTCAGAGATGGATGAAAATGTGCCTGCTGCGAAACTTGCGCCGGATCAGGGCTCTTGCTTAAGCGACGATGATACTTGAGTCATTGTCCCACGGTCAGCAACCTAAGTGAGCAAGGTGATACTGCGGAAATTCGCTTTCTCAGACCGATGAAAAATCTTCGGCCGCCCTCGTGCTAACGAGTCAACTGCAGAAGCACAGAACCTGTTGCCCCTCTAGGCTGGTTGATTAATGGCTTGCAGCGCCTAACATCTTCCCGATCATCATGCTGCAGGAAAAGGTACGCTCGAAGCATCAGCAGACTTTTTCAGGGTCAGCTAATAGGTTGGTGAATGCCGTCTATGCCTGAACCCGCCGGTTAGAGTTGCGTCAGGTAGATCATCCATACCGCCGCTAAAGGTACAGGTACTTGCTTTCTGAAGAATTGCAGAAAGAAGGGCCTAGAGTAAAGGTGAGCATCTATTGGAGGCAAGCCTATCTAGTTCGATTAGCATCTGACAACTCATGCATTGCAGACCATGCGCCATGGCGATAATAGGTCATTTGTGATCAGTTCGGGCGTTGATTCGCCTAAAAACAGTCCTCTCAACTCAATGTCCCCAGAGGCAACTTGGGGGGAGAGCAAGCGGAAACGAAAGCGCACCAACCAGAACTGTTTCGCGATTGCTCAAGGGAAAGAGGTGCACTGGTCCACAGATTCATTGAGTTGGTCCCCCTTGGTTGTGAGCGGTGTCGAGATTCTTGCTGATAGCGGAGAAACTCGAAGTTTTCTTGATGCGTGCAGATGACTCCACATCTAATTCGTGATGATTGTTGTACACATGACCACATCTTTCCAAGAAACACAGTATCAAGGGCGAAAGGCCATTTGCTGTTGAGCAGCGCTTGGATTGATCATCACTAACCAAATAGACTTAGTGACTGATTGAAGCTCTCCTGCAATTGTCGTGAGAGGGTCAGACTTGGACGTGATACATGCACAACCACTCCATACCGCTGTCGCATGAGGACCCTCTGACTGCAACGGCTTCCCTATGCCCGAGCAAGCATACGCATCCACGGATCCGTTACGCAGACGACTTGCTGAGTAAACTCACATATGTGGAAGGAAATCTAACGCAGTCGATCAAGATCTGCAACGGTCTCAGATCCCTGTTTCAGTATAACGGCTCAAGCGATGCCGGAGGCTGAAACCTGAAGTCGGACCACGGTGCCGATCAAGTTGTCAAGGTGAGAAGAGGCAAGGCATAGCTTGGAGATCCAAAGTAGCGAGATGCCTAGCTAAGGGAAATAGACTCGCCAACGTGCCATTGTCAGCCAATAATCAAATAGCTTACCGCCTGTGACCCAGCAAAAGTTCCCCAGCATTTCCAGTTACCAACTTGTTCACATGGTGACCATGCTCTGTTGGAAATCCCATCGTGTTTATTGCAATGGATCGGAAGCACTTGGCGCGAGATCGACCAAAAGCATGTCGTCGAGGGGCAACCCTTTGCGGCGTCGAAAATAAGATGGCTGAAGACTCTATCACTTGAGCATCCGCCTCGCCGCTGCACATTTGCTTTGAGCGCCCTCCATTCCAGCACGGGAATTCGACCAGTTTACAACTATAGCTGGCACGGGTACATCTTGAAACAATGGTTGATAATTGTACTGCGGAGTTTGGACGCTTGTGCATTTCCGGCGTGAGTGAATATGGACCTATCCAGAAGTGGTGTGATAGCGTCGTGCGGCCGAGTGCTGGTTGGACGGCGGTCTGTCGGGCTCAAGGAACTGGGTCTCGGTCACGATGCCGCCCACAGTTTAGAACCAAATTGGGCGAATAAGGCCATGGACAAAGTTTTCACGCCTCACCTCAAGATGGATCATGCTTTGGGGAATAGTATTGTTAGTGTGCTGTGCCGCGGACCGGCTGAATAGATGTCTAGCATGTACGATATAGTTCTGATAATATCTCCGTAGAGCGGTCTGCTCGCATGAGACGGAGAATCTTGGCATGCATATCGGCCAGTTGAAATGGGGCAATTCAGGCCATCAAGGGGAGGATTTTGTGCCGTACGACGCGCACACGCAAGGCTCGGTGATCGGGGCAGATCAGCGTCAGAGTCGTTTGTGGACTCGTCGTGGGATTGAATGTCCCGTTTCAGACGCTGACATTTCGCTTGGACTGCGACCTCATCTCGGTTAGAGCGCCACTGGGGAACGGACGGCAGCTCCAATCGAACGAGTAAGTCGATGAGAACGATCTTCGATCACGCTTAGCCAGGATTGTCATAAGGCGGGCACCAAGTGCAGGGTTATAGTTGTGGGTCCAAACCCGGCAGAAGAGAAGGGATTATTCAACTGTCAAGGAAACTTTTAGAGACTGGGTCTGTGAGACGGTCAGGATTTCCCAGCGTCCGGCTGCTAGCAACATAGCTTGGATCCTTTGTTTTAGCAACCGTACTCAGACGAAGTCCATGTACGTACTAGAGACCTTGTCTGGGTATGTACGTAATGCGGGCGTTGAGATGAAACCGACTGTCGACGTCAACCTTCTGCACAGCCAGCTTTTCGGGCTGTGGGGTTGTGGTACCAGTACTCAGTTCTCTGTTTCTTGCTCACATCAAGATGGGCGGGGCCCTTTCGCAAGGAAACCGTTTTGCGATTCGGCCCCTTGATACTTTGTATGGTACGGGTACCGTTAGCAGACCCAGAAAAGTCGGGCGTTGGCTCCATTGTTGAAGGATCCATCGGCCGGTCCAGGCCTACGCCACAGCATAACGCCCCTGATACTCGTACAGAGAGTTGCTCGCGTACACGGGTATACGAGGTCAAAGGCGTTGAAGCGGCACAACGAATTTATGTCATTGGCTGCGGTCGATTTTGTGCACGAGAATCGCAAACCTGTCTCATGATCAATCTGGCTCAAAAAAGAATGCATAATTTTGAGGAGAGAGGCATTTGGTGAGAGGAGGCATGAGAGATGCCTTGGGCTCCACGGCTCGTAGGAATGAGGATCAACCTGGAAGGGGACCCCCGGGTCGGTATTGGGAAAAAGTGGTTGGAAATTTGCGGACGCTTTGAACAACCCCTGTTCCTTCCTCCCCTGGTACCCCTGCCAATTCCAACCACTCTGACGTAATATATGGTGGGGCTCTCGGTGAGGAGAAAAAAAAGACTTGAGCTCGTGCGGATTTTGAAGGTGAGGGAACGGTGAAGGGAAGTTAAGTGTAGAATGCACCGAGTTTTCTCTCACTTAGGCCTGACTTGTGGCTGACTGAGACAAAATAGGAAGATTTTCGAGATTGCCGTATCTTTGCCGTCTCGTCTCGTTCAATAGGAGATATTTCTCTTGCACGACTAGAGCGGGTGCGAGGTACATTTAACTCAGGGTCCTGATTTGCTCTGCCTCAAATCTATGATCCTCCACACCTGGATCTTGCCGCGCAGATGCAGAAGGGCGGAACACGCGGATTGCTCCGGGAGATCGTGACCTGGTCCCCTCCTGCTCGCAAAGCTGCTGTTGTTGCGTTTGATCGAAAAGCTTGGACTCTCTGAGCACCGGCCCTGGAGTGCTTATCAAGGGAGCCATCCTGGTGCCTGCAAGGTGCTGTGTTCTGTTGGCACCTGATAGTTAATGACAGGGGCATGAGTCACGTCCATTAGCCCTATCTCTGATGTGCGAGTGTGTGTCGAAACCTGAAACTCTGTTCTATCCCATGAATCAGATCACCGATTATCATAGACTAGGTGCAGATCAGAAACAGCCCCCTCTAGGCAAGACAAGCGCCGATCTTGCGTAGGCGACGGTGAACCATACTGGACTGGGACCAGGCGACTTTGAATAACGCCGCTGCTCCATCATTCTGTTGCGGCCCAAAACCTTCCACAGGGGACCAGGTCTGGCCAACGGTCAACTTGTTCGCGCCGATACTCGTAAACTTCGCGGCAAACCTTCAGCTCAAAGTGGGTGAATGTTTTAGTGGCTGAAAAAGTGGTGTGATGGTGGTAGTACAGTCGCTGACACCATGCACGCCTTCAATCTTGATGTGATAAAGCAATGACATAACTACTCGCACAGCAATGGTTTTGCTCAGTGGGCCGAATCTAGATGAGTCGCAAACGCTACAATTTTTTGACTTCAGACGAAACGGTAAGGCGATGCCCGTCTGATCCAGCTAGCATCACAATCTCGATCTGAGGCGTCAGCTTGGACCTAGTCTACATTACCGTGCTTGCCTAGGCACGAGTACCAGGTACACGCTACCTGCTACTAGAGTATGGTACATTTGGTACCCATTGTCTGGGGAGCGTTTAGAGAGCCAAGAGGTCAGCGAGATTGCCTCCAAACCCCGAAGATAGTTATAGTTTGAAAAGCCGACAGTGAGACGACCATTGATCATTTCGTTTCCATCTGCCGCCGGTCTACCCACCCAAGCCCAAGTTCTGTAGGAAATACCACACAACTGCCCTGTGTCTTCCACCTTTCTTTCCCCAATACCCGTCACTAAGTAATAACAATATCGTAAAGACATATTTTCGAGGAGCCAGAATGCTCCGCCTGCCTATAATAAGGCATCGGTTGGGGTATCAGAAACAAGCCCATGTCGTGCTGGCGCGACATACTCCCCCATATGCTCCCAAGGATACCTCTAACAAGGCATCAGACCGTTGAAAAAACGTGACGCCGTCTTTTCCCAAAGCTTTTGATCGTTCCACTGGTCGGAGCTCTCATCTGTACAATCTTGTGTGCCAAGCAAGAACCAAAAAAAGAACCGTTCTTTTTCCAGACGACTCCCGCGTTCAATTAATCGAGCATCAAGCACGCTGCCCACCAACACAAACCATTCTTGTCGTTGATGTGCTTTCCGTATTCATTCACGTAATCGTCGACACCATCTCCTAAAAGAGATAGCCTATGTGCCAACAAGTAAATTCGTCACTTTCGTCACTTTCTTCTGCTGGGTACCTATTGTGAGTATATTTTAAGGTCTGGTCGAATCGAGGTGTTTAGGGCGGAGATTCGATCCTAGAGCTGATGCCTTGTTGATACCCATTTTTCGAGTCAGCTTCGCATAGTGTAGACCACAAGCGTTACACAAGGTACGTGCTCCGTCGGGGCCTCGTCGCCATTCTGGAGTCTCAGCACGGTTGCAGCTGTGACATCGCCCAGGTGGAGCAGCCTTCTGTTGAAGTTAGTCACATAACAGTAGGATGGAGATTCAAAACTCACTCCACGTCGTTTCTTAGCATCATTGCCTGTGTACCCACCACTTCTGTAGTCATCAGATCCGCCGTGGTACTCCTCCTCTAGCTCTCTGCCACGTGCAAGTCGGGCACGTTGGTCCGCCAGGGCATTTTGTTGGGCAATGATAACTTCTCGTAGGTAACCCAGATTCTCGAAAATGCGGTGGGATTCGCGCATGATATCATCAACGTCGGCTACCGCCGGTAGTGTTTCGTGGACAAAGTAGCCTGACCGATTTCCTGACCGCCAACGCTGTACCCAGTGCCGGGAGAAGGTCAACAGTCGAGAAGAGGCGTCGGTGATCTGGAGAACAAGTCAGTTCAAATCGTTCTTCGGGTATACTTGACAAAACGCACTTCAGTGAGCCCAAATTCGGCATCGAGAACTTCCAAATGTCTTTTGACTGTGTCGTTGTATTGGCCGTCATTGCTCGTCCGGGCCAAAGATGCTCGATGTTCGTCAGGCTTTGGCCCAGCAGTGAACTGGTAAGGTTCACTGGTTGGGGGATAATTGGAGGTTCCTGAGTTGTTGAATGATGAATACGGATGCTGCTGTCGCGGTTGGTCGTACGTTCTTGGGGACGTTGCCTGCGGGGACTCATTGTGATTTGTAAATGTCGTATTTGATAAAGGGGGTGGGCGGAATCCCTGCTGTTGCTGTTGCTGTTGCTGTTGCTGTTGCTGTTGAGATCGTGGAGAGGTAGGGTAGCCAACATGTTGTGACACCGGTTGACGAGGGTCAGGGCCTGAAGCTGGAGGTAAAGGTGGGTTTGGAGCTTGCGTCTCTGTTGGTGTAGGTGCAGATTTAGGAGGTCCAGAAAAGACATCTGCTCGTAGGATGGAAGGCCCGCTAGTTTGTGAGAACGGGTTGGCTGGACCTTTTGGTCCTTCTGAATACGACGGAGCGACTGCTGTCGAGGGTGTTTGCATAGATGGATGTTGGGACGGGCCGGGCAAAGAATTCGGGAAAGGCATCGACTTATCAGCGAGTGCTTCATGAATAGATGGCAGTGATTTTCGAAGGTCAGGCGATTCTTTGTCGTCCCGTGTCGACCGTCTAGTTGTTGATTCAGGAGGTGAGATATAGCCTGTTAATCCAGAAGTTGATCCAGCAGTAGAAGGGGCGCATGAGTATGGCTGAGGAGGGCCTGAGTACATGGATGCAGTTGGACTGGCCAGAGGGGCCGTGGATATGCTCAAACCACCATTTCCAATCGAGTACCTAGACAGATCGTTCTTGTCGGATCGAATATGATCCAGATCAAGATGACTTATGGGAGGCAAGGTCTCCCTGAGGTCGAGTTAGACATTCGTGTTGGAGGGGCGATGGAGGGCGAGCTTACCTAGGTCTGGCGGCGGCGTCGATTGCCGCCATGGTGGTAACAATTAAGGGCACAATCTCACCCTGTAAAGCAGTCTATTTGTATAGATTGAAGATAGCCTGATCGATCATGAGGCCGAATGAAGGAAGGGCCGAAGTTTTCTGGCTGGCGATGTACGTTTCCGAAGGTTACAGGGACGTCGGGTGCCCGAGTGACGCAAAAGTCCAAAGCTGTCGTCGTTGCACCGAACAGATCGAAATAGGCGCTCCACGTCACCGTCCCGTGTCCAATGCTTTCAATGTCTTGCCCTCAAGCACCGAATCTGGACTCCAAAATGGACTGTCGATAAATTCCACCGCTCGATGCTGTCGGGTGGGAGATTCGACCAGCGCAAATTGCCGCTGCCTGCCACCAGAGGGTACTCCTAGTGCCAAAAGGTGTGATGGACTACTCGGCGGTGATGAAAACGCTGGGATGTTTGATAAACGGGGTTGCAAGGAAAGATGGAAGAGTCGCAAGGAAGGAATACAATGTCGAGTGTGTCGGAATCTGGCGGGCCTTGGGGCGAGAAGAAGGTTAGAACGGTTGCAAGAATTGGAAGACGAGCGAGTCTTGGAGAGCAAGATGGGCGGAGAAAGATCGAGAGATCGCGCGCTAAGCATGGGCTGGAGGGACAGGTGGAAACTCTTTCAATCCGGATGCCCAGGTGCCAGGGCCAGAGATGTGCAAGCCCAAAAAAGTGGGCGTCAGTGATGCTTGTCGAGTCAGAGCGCGAGGGCGAAAACTGACCCAGTCATGCCCACCAAGCCCAGTCTGACCCCGATTCAAGTAAGCCAGTGGCACCCGGGAGAACAATGCCGTACGGGCTACGTGACGGTACCAGTACGGCTGGGCTTGCACTCTTACACGGCGCCGCGGGCTTTCTCGCTGCAACAGGGGAGCCTTGCTAGGACAAGTGATCATCATCGAATGATGCCCTTGGGGCCCTGCAAGATTCGTCCCAAGGGTGCCAGTGTGCTTAAGGAATAGGCTCCATCATCCGGTCTGCACAGTGGCACACCCAGAAAGGGCAAAGAGCAGGGGCCTTGAAAGCAGACAAGGCACCTTGAGGTTTCGGGGATCATGCTCTCGTTCTCGACTTAGCTAGGCAGAGATTTCACCATCTAAGCCGCACTTGTAGCTTCTGTGACTAACACGGGCAGTTTGTCGGTTTGAAAGAGGTAGGTGGTGGTTGTTAATTAGATTGGCGAGGTGAACCGAAACTCGACAGTCACACTTCCCACCTCACCTGATTTTTACTTTGAACTTACGAATCTGATCAACTATTGATGCGGCATGCCAGATCACTGGCACATCGGCTCGCCTACAACGTTTAGGTTGAGCCCAACTTGGTCTTTTGCTCACCCTCCTCCACTGCCGATACTACCAATCTAAGCGAACGCCTCACCCGCAATGGTCAAATCTTTTCGGTGCAATGCCCAAACCCTCAACGGCTTGCATCGACATCGTTGTCATTGAAGCAGTTTGGTACATGTCCCATACTCGTACATGATGTCTCCAGCGTCAAAAGTCAAACATTGCCGACCCCTCCCAGCATCTAGACTCGAGTCTCAGGTGTCGTGTCGACTCGCCTACGGATTGTGAGCTCAGACTCACCCCTACTCCACCGAGTCAAGAGTGCACAAGTACCGAATGCTCGGTCTACGGCTTCCCAATACGAAATGCGTTTTGAACACAGCCTAACGGGAGTATCCATCCACCATGGCATGCCAGCTCGCACTTCAAAGCATTGGAAGCCCCGACACACACACGTGGGGATTCAAAGCTTATTCGAGTTGTTTGAAACCTCAGACTCATCCATCCCTCCCACGTATCAGAAGCGTGTGATCGTCGACCCCCGGTTTGTAGAACATGTCATCTTTGCCTCGACTGGCTCTTGGTGCTTCAGTTAGCATCATACCGCAGTATTCATCTCCGATCAAGAAACCGTTAGATCCGCCATCGGTCTCGGTTATCGCAGTCTCTCACACCCATTTGATCAATACCGGCTCTGGCTGACAGCAACTAAGGATTCTTTTAGGATTTCCTCTCAGCTCGCCCTGCCAGTGCATCGAGCCGAGCTTACAGACATCATCAAACCCCGAGCATCAATGCATTCGATTCGGCATACGACACATTCCAGTTCTTGTGTCATTTCTCTATTCACAGCCCCCACCTCAACCCGTGAGATGGAAACCTGGTTTTGGGCACATGCCATCTGTAGGTGGTTTGGGAAGCAGCTAAGAACCATAGCGATCGACTTGTGCAGTTGTGCATGTCAGCATTGACGGCAGAGTACGAGCAACAAAAGACGCCACCTACGAGCACTGCATGGTACTAGCGAAGTTCTGGATGCCTTGGCCAGCCAAAAATACGATTCGAAAAATGCTCTAATTGACATGACCCTTTTCGATCTGGGCGGGATGCCGGTGATCTCGGTGTACCACCAAGCTCGTTCAACTCGTTAGTGGTGACCCCTCAGTCAGGCGGTAGAAGTTGCTCTGCATCGAGATTAATTGCTGGTTGAAGCTGTGACTGAAAACGAGAAACATGTGTGATTTGTGCGATGCGAGGTGTGTGGACTTGAAGGCGGAAGCTGCGTGATTGACTCAACGGGCAGCCGCCATGAACACGTGGCGAGGCAATCGAAAAGTTTTGGCTCCACCACTCACCGATACGACCTTTCAACTTTGAATTCCTTTTCCACTTCGATTCCATCTGCCACATTGACAGCTCGACCTTCCATCTCACTCGCTCACTCGCCCATTCAGCTCCCACTGTAGCCCTACGTACGCCAATGACACCTGTATGAGATCCCTGAAAGTCTCGATGGTGGATCTTAGAGCTTTGCCTTTGCTAACCCGATCATCGATCAACGATCACTCTCTCCTAGCGTCCAGCCACACAATCGAGAGCCAATGCCTCCTGAAAAAGAGTGACTACTAGCTAATAGCAATGCAGGGTCCTCGTACTCCTCCTTTTTCGCATGCAACCGATGTCGCACAGCTGATCTTGCTGAAGCCCGTTGGCTGCTCTCTGGGCGCCCAAAATTGTATCAACTGTCCGTATTGCTCCGTATGCCTCGATTACCATTCCGATTTCTGCCTTGAGTCCTAAACCTCGCTCCTCATTTCCTCCATGGCTGAGGGACCCCCCTCGCACGTCCGTCCGCATCCCTGTCGCAAAATCCTCCTCGGCTGCAGCTCAACGGTCACGCAGAAATTGTGCAGAAGACTCCATTGTGGTCTGGGCCTTGACCTGCTCCAAAGGGCACACCTAGGAATACACAACTCTAGATAGTTCGCAGAACGGGCACAGGTCCGTCAGGCGTCAGCTGCCAATACAAACATGGTGAACGACTGTGACAGTTCGGCCTGCGAAGGCGGCACAGCGGCAGCACCCCTGGTCAAGACCTATTCGCGAATCTGGGGCCAGGACATCACCTGTGATTCTCTTCCCAGTCCTTGACTCTTGAAGCTGTCATACTTGGAGCTCGGTGCTACGAAGCCGCGCTGACTGGCTTGTCTTCTGCAGCAGATCATCGAGCCGTTCTAAATTGAAGTCTGACCCCGTTACCCTTTGTGATCTAGGAAGAGGTCCTACCACTCTCAGGTGCGGAAAAGTGCAATTGGCCCTGAGTGAGACGACCGATCCCCGAGATCTACCACGCAGAACCTGTGTGATTAGCTACCATCCATCGGAGCCAAAGCACTCTATTGATCTCGGGGATTAAGTCCGCCCAGTCTCACACTCCCCTGGATTATTAGCCTGCATGTAGATGTCAAGTCCAACCTCACGCGGTAACTATCAAGGCACTCGGGCAAAAATTACGAAAGTGCCATCATGCCGCAACATGCAAGTATGTGATAGCAGGATTCCTTTCACGGGCCCAGTTTCCAATTTGAGGTATCTCGCAGATTGGGCCTGTCTTTCGATGGCTGGCTCCCTCAACAGTGATTGGGTTCGATAGTTCTTACACAACATATTCAAGTCAAAGATTCGCCGACCACGTATTGTCAACGAGACTGGACTGGACTTTCTCAGAGTCGAGAATTTCCGAGTTTGTTGACGAACAAACAATGCAACGAGCAACACCGATGAATTTTCTGCGACTTGGCGTTCAGGTTTCTCTCGCACATATGCGGCCATTTTAGCCACCCAAATTCTGCGGGGGTTGATCACAAAACGTATCACTTTCCTCGCTCGTGCTCGCACACGACCCTTGAGACAGCATACCCGAGCAGCCGTTCGCTAGGCTGCCGGCCGGAACCACCGTCCCATCTGGAAAAGATGTGCCTCTCGATCGATTCCCCTTTCCACTGCATCGTGTGCCCATTTCTACGGTAGGCAGCGGACCTCTGTGATTGAGCATATTTTGAACCTATCGCCACTTCTGTGCTCGCTGCGGACATCTGCATCTACCTAGTGTCGTCCCGGGGATTGTTTGACGTGCATATGACAGCGGAAGCAGACATGGCTGACTCAAACACTTGCGAATCTGGCCTTGCAGGCTCACCGCTAAAGGTCAAACCCTCGAAGGTGGGCGTTTACCAAGACATGGTTAGCGAATCAAGCAGAACGCGATATCTGCTACCAACGGCAGCCCATTTCGAAATGTGCCTTTGACACCGGCGCTGATCATTTCCCTAGTGGGAGGCTGGTCTTGGGCAGCAGCTTTAGATGATCACAGGATTTCCTGTCGATCGCCTTCACTTCACCATTTGAGATTCTGTGTTACCACTTTGAATTTCCTCCTAAGAAAGCATTGGTGGGCATTTGGTCATGACAGTCTACGGGTGCGACCCACAGCCTCGCCCAGTATTCTATGAGAACCCTTTAGGAAAGCCTGTAGCTTCCGCTTCCGGTCTCCGATAAGATGGTTTCTCAATGCATTATCCAGCCGAGTGATTCAACTGCTGTGCGTTGTGCACACGACCTTTGAACAGCTGACAAGGCTAAGCTATGAAAGTTCCGTCTGGTTTTGAAGTGACTACCACTAATTGTGCAGGCGGAACCCCTAACTGGGTCTTTGTCTGCGATTCTCAACTTGGTCCGTGACTTTGATGAAAGCTGAAAGCCACAGAGTATCAGAGTTGGATACTCATGTTACTCTTCGGATGGAATGAGGGTCGATACTCTCACAAGGCAAAAACGAGCCAACCCAATCTGTATCCGGTCAAAAAAGGAGAATGTTTCTCCCAAGAGCGTCTGAACTCTGTTCCCAGGTTTGTCTGCATTGAGAATCTCCTCAGAGATTTGTGTCGCCTGGTTTGGAGGCCAATGCATGGCGGTCTGCTTGTGGGCCCGACCGAATTTTCACAAGAAGCCAAGGATGGGCAGCATCATTTTCTTTGAAGAGCTGAAAAGCGCTTTATACTTCACTTGTGTAACACCCGGGTGTCTCCTTTGTTGTAAGCATAGCAAGTGATATTAACCCCCCATCCTTCAACGCCTGCGCTCGAAATTGCAAAACCATGACGGTCGGCAAGATTCATCTGTATCTGCTCAACCCTATTGTACACACATTGTGACAACCGAATTTCGGAGCTTATTTCTTCGGGGGCGGTGGTTCTGGCTTATGCCCAGTTTTTAATTCTTCCCAAAAATATTTAAAAAACCGCTTGATGCCACCTTCAGATGCTTGTTCGGGATCAACATGTGTACCACCGTAGTATTCTGGCGATTTGCCATGTTGAAGTTCATGAACTTTTTTGTGGACGCGCTGGACGCCCCGGTGGAAGGATGGGCTTCGCAAAAGCTGGACAACGGCGAATATGAGTTAGAAATGTTCGCGAGGGAGGAAGAGTTGGTCATAGGTATACCGTTTCTACCAAGCGCTTCTGCGTTCCTGTGTCAGTGACTTTTTCCACCCTGCACCACCAGAAGTACCAACCTCCAATATCCATAGCCAGCTCATGACGCTGGCGGATGCAAGCTTCCCAGGTCACAATCTTAGCCGATTGAGGATCAAATGTCACCTCTTGCGCTGGAGATAATGACGTGGCTATCGTAGAAGTAGGTCAAACTGGAAGTCTGTTTAATAAAAGTACGAGAGTTGGTGGCTAAAATGGTGGCGACGTTAGGCTCCGGAAGCTTCGCAGGCGAGTAATCTTTACCATCTCGGGTGCTTGATGGCTGTGTCATTTGAAATGGTGATGGCCAGCAAAGTGCGTGGCGAGGCGGATATACATAATGAGAATTGCCCGTTGGAATAAATCAAAGAGGTGAAATGACAAGGTAATCTCCATTCGTCACAGGCAGGCACTTACCAGGCATCCTGCAAAATGAGGTCAGCAGTCCCCATTTCCTCATCGCTTTCCTCGAGATTCATTCTTGATTGGAAGCACATCTCATCGCTTAAGCACAAAAGACGTCTCAAAGAGTTCGAGAAGATCTCGAGTCTGATAAAGCCTGGGAATTCCCTTTGCTCACCGGGAAAAGGACAGTCGCATCAGTGTCTTGCCCTTGTAACGCACCCCGGCGCTTCCTGAAACCGATAAACATCCGAAGACCTCACCAGATTACACTTCAAGGAGACGGAGAATAGACGTTGGTAATTCAATCCATAAATTAGACGTCCATCTGCTCAAAACTCCGTATCTTACGGCGACAAAGACTGAACAGATAGTCACGGCAGGCAGGCGCGCTTTGTCACAACAATCCCAACTCCATCTTACATCAAGTTGAACCTCAACTCAATCTCATCTCCATCGGTATCAAAAAGATTCTCAGCATCCAATCGTTCCATCTGAAAGTCTCTGAATTTTGTCTGCCTATCCAACTCTTTTCAAGCCAGAGTCACAACGACTGTCTCGAAGCTGTTTACCGACAAATCCGGCGCCGCTCCTCAGGATTCCTCTCCTGCGGAGTCTATGAGCATTACGCCCCCAAAAAGGCCCTCGATCCTACAGAGACTTCACATCCACACTTCTGGGAGAAAGAGTAAACCAACTCCAAGTCTTACCATCCGCCCTACCACTTCCTCGTCTCTACCCGCGCCCTCAACCTCTGTGAGCCGAGCTGGCTCATCTCATTCCACCGATGCGGCGACCATCGCCGGAATTACAGACATCATGCCCCAATCGCTGACTCTCAGCACTCCGCCTCAGGGTGCGGTCAAAAGGCAACGTTCCCAGGAGCTGCCTTCCACTTTTGCCCAGCCGACCTCATCTGGACAGGAACAGTCGAGTGACCTAATCTCCAACAATGACGACTCACCTAGGCAAGTAAATGTCAAGATTCCCTCATATCTCAACAAGCCCAAAGCAAGTAAGTATACCCTGATGCACATGTGTCTTGAAAAATATTTGCTGGTATCACATTTAACAAAGCGTGCAGAGATCACGGTGGCCTTTCAAGAGCTTGAGTGGAAGCAGAGATTTCGCCTTCAACATGGGTTCCAGAATCCTCACACCTCACCATTCCGCATTGATCGCTCAAGAGTCGTGTTTGAACGCAATCGATATAGCAATGTCCAACCTTGGGATGCATCAAGGATCAGGTTGAATCACCCAATTGGAGGCTCAGATTATGTCAACGCGTCTCCCATTACATTGAGAAGTCGCACCGCTAGCAAATCTTACAGTGGCACATCCACACCAGTGCCTGCACAAGTAGAAAGCAGATACATTGCCACTCAAGGCCCGAAGGACGGGCAATATTCGCATTTCTGGCACATGGTGATGCAAGAAACCCCCGGCGATACAGGAGTTGTCATCATGCTTACCCAACATATCGAGGGAAACAAGGAAAAATGCGCCCAGTACTATCCGGTCGATAAGGAAAATGCGACGATGATTTTGTCTGCCCACGAAGATGGCGAAAATGACGAGGGGCTGGAATCGGCAGACGACGGTGACCCATTCTTGGACATTTCTGCAATAAGCGCCGATGCTGATGGTGTTGGAACAGATTCTGAAGCTTCACAGGCTGCGGACGCCGTACAAGACGAAGTTGAAACTCCCGAGCAAGGTCAATCAGGCTCGGTGACACTAACATCAATGTACCACGACTCAAAAATCGGTTGCGAGGTGCGAAAACTACAACTAACAATTGGCAACGAGTCCAAGACCATCTACCATTACTTCTTCAATAGTTGGCCAGATTTTGGAAAACCAGAAGCAGAGGATAGAACGGCACTTCTTGAACTCACACGGGTGTCCAAAGCAGTTGCAGGGGACGCTCCTCGTGTTGTTCATTGTTCGGCCGGGGTAGGTCGAACAGGGACTTGGATCGCTTTGGATTTTCTACTGCAGGAGCTCGATGCGGGCCTGTTAGTAGAGTCGCCCCCTTCAAGTAACTCGTCTCAAGCAGAGTCCTCAAAAGGTGCTTGGGGTAAAAGCAGTCCTCCTAAAGCGAGCACGCCAGAGCCAAAGGATGATGACGACCTTATTTGGGAGACAGTGAATACGTTACGAGAACAACGCATGATGATGGTTATGAACGAGCTTCAATACAGTTTCATCTACGAAGCCCTCAAAGAAGCATTCGTCGACAAGTATGCAGAAAAGGAGACTGGTCCAATAGTTATCGAGGTTCAAGAGCCGAGTCCGAAAGTGGCGCGGAAGAGGTCTCCATCCGCCTTTGGCAGGATGTTTCGTGGTACGAAGGTCGGGTCCGTCAAAAAGGATGAGGATACCGTCTCTAACAAAAACGTTGAATCAGAAGGATCAGAGGCTGAGACGGAGGTCATGGAACATGAGCGAGAGGGAGTGGATGTCCACGTGGATGATAACGGCCCGAGCGGCGAGCGGAGCATCGCTGTCACAGCAGAAGAAGATCCTTATTCGGCTGTTGCTCCAGAGACGATTCTTGAACAACAGAAGAAGGAAGTTTAACCTCTAATACACCACACCAGACGAAGCGAGCAGCTATGTGATACAGTGAGGCGCAGGCGCAGGTCCAGTCACTCCAATGGAGGATTAGCACAAGGAGCGTCGATATTGATACTTCTGTGCGAGTGGTCGATACGGCAGAACAACCTGTTTGATATGACCAGGGGGTCGAGTGCTTGGCTGCTCAACCGTCCGTGAGGCGGCAGCTGACCTGCGATTTGGGTATTTGATTGAGCCGAAGCCCACTGATGTGGACATCTGGGCAAGCATCTTTCTCACAGGTGCTGTGACAGATGATGATGGAGTTGTCAGAATGGGATTCTCGGTCGGTAGATGTGGCTCGAGGTTGGACACGACCCCGGTATCTACGATGAAATTCCACCTGCTGATGGCCAACCGTACCTTCTCTTGCTGATTAGGACATCTTCTGCTTGCCTTGCCACGTTCTGCTACCGACCTTGCCAGTTTGATTTGATTTTGTTTGGCTTGATTTGACCTTGCCATATGCGGACATTGATGTCGTCGAAGAGGAGAGTCAAACGGGCCAGCTAGCTCTCCAGCGCATCAAGCCGAGATTGTGCGTAGGAACCTTTGGTTGAGAACATCTGTAGGTACAAAGACTGATGAGAGCGTGGCAAGACGCCAGAGCCCTGGAGGTCCTCATCTGCACTCGACTTTTCGTCACAAGTCGGGCCTTCGTCAGGCTCACGCCCTTTTAGAGCGCCCGCCTCCACCTTTTTCTCTCTACCCTCAACCCTCGAAATGTAAAACTTAAGACGCTGTTTTAGTTATACCTCCTCGAGATGACTATGGGACATTGTATTGGCTTTCGGTTTTGACCATATCAGAATATTCGAAGGACGAGAATGATTCATACACTCATCACTATTCGGTTTAAGAACATCCACCCGCATGTAAGTATATTTACAGTCTATACGTATACGGACGTGTATCCCCCACCATTCACTGCGCCCCCAAACAAGGCGACTACGATACTTATCTACTTTCCTGTAATATATGTACCTCAAGCTTCCCTCTCCTTTTCAACTCGTGGCACAAGCCACCAACTCACACAGACCAGCACGAACAGGCCGACCAGAATGGGCTGCAGGACCTTGACGCCACCGTTGGCGTGTGCGGCGATGAGACCCGTGATCGTCGGAAACAAGCTGCCGCCTGCTTGGGCTAGGACGAAGATGAAGCCTTTTTTTTGGTTTATGAAGTTAGAGAGATGAGTTTGGATCTTTCGGGATAGGGAAGGAGAATGGGGATGAGAGAGAGAGAAAGAGAAATATGTAGATAACTTACCGAGAGCAGTGTGTTGGAGTGGTTTGGGACAGAGTTTCGATGCGACGGATATGCCCTAATGTGGCAACAGACATGCTTAGTTGAAGAAACACAAAAAGGTTCACGATATTTTCTGTGCGATACATAGACAAAAAAACTTACAGTCGGAAAAAACGGGCCGGCGAAGAAGCCCATGGCTGAGAATAACACCGCGTCTGCGATGAGATTGGGCACGCGCCAGAACAGGATCTGTAGCACCAGGCACGCGATCGCGTAGGCCAACACCATGCGACGTTCGCCGAAGCGGTGCGTCGGCTCCGCCAGCAGCAGGCGGCCAAGGAAGCCGCCGCCGTTGTAGCCTGCAGACACGTAACCCGTGGTGTTGATGTTGCCACCGCGGACACGTACCAAGTATTCAACCACCCAGCCGCCGGCGGTGATCATGGCACCCAGGAAGAAGAAAAAGAATAGGCTGACGAGCCAGACTGCGCGGAGTTTGAGGGTCGCGCGGATTTCTTGGATGGCTTGCTTGTTAAGGGACTGGGCGTTGTTTTCGGTTCGTGAGGTATCTTGCTCAGGCGTTATTGTCGTCGTCGCCATCGCTTGCGCTTCAGTCTCTGCGTCACGAGCTTCTGAAACCTTCTTCTTCCGCTGCTCGAACATGTCTGTACCAAACGCTGCAAAGACGAATGCCAGGTTGAGAACGCCCAGCCCGGCCTCCACGGCGTAGGCGTAATGCCACTTGGTATTGCTCGCGATGGGAGTGGCGATGAACGGTCCTACCAGACAGCCCAACATGTACATGGCGTGGATGAAGCCCAGCCAGCGGTGGGCTCCGGGTACCGTGGCGACGAAAATGTTGGAGTACGAATCCTGATACGCTTGGCCCAGGGCGGTGAAGGAAAATGTTACGGCAAAGAGCGCGAACGGTGGGTTCCAGAACCGAAGTAATTGGGAGAGAAGTTGGAGGCCGGCGCCGAGGAGGAGAGTTGCCCCGAGAGAGAGACGGAGTGTGGTGGTCAAATGGGTGTTTGTTAGAGCTGAGGCGAACCATCCTGCAAAAGAGGCGACGTAGCTAGGATTATTCGTTAGCTTGGCCGGGGAGGGAAAGGCAGGAAGGCAAGGCAAGATACATGACTGTGACCAGACCGGTACTGATGTGATACGTTTGGAGCATATATGGCAGTAGAGGCCCGATGGTCCCATCATTTGTTCCTGCATAGAAGAACGAGAAGCCAGCACAGAGCAGCTTTAGGTATGGACGGGCGGTCGGCGCGTGCTCTGGATCTTGTTGTTCTGGACTGGTGTCCGGTGTTGCCGAGGTGGTTTCGGCTTGTTTTGTTTGCTGGAGTTCCATTGTTGGGTGATATAGATCAGCGCACGCATTGAAGTGAAAACATCCTGGCGACCTTGACGAGAATCGACGCTGATATATCGAATTACCTCGAACGTGGGGAGCCAGCGGGGCGGTAAATCATCGGAAGATTTGGGTCGAGGAACGCAGGGGTACGGTCATGATCATCGCTGAAGCGCGGAGTGTCGGTTGATGTTCTGTGCGGCCCAGCTATGTCCACAACCCACTGGCTGTGAAGCAGAGAAGCTTGAGCGAGCGGCCATTTCAGCATGAACATTGAAGTTGTGCAAACGTCGAGTTCCTAGATTGGGAGACGGAGCTTCGTGACCCAGCGAATTGTGGACAGACAGTATTTAAGAGAGCTGCAATCCGTCCGCCCTTTTCTCACCTAGCTCGTGCATTGTCTTCACCTCCTCGCTCGACCGGCTTGATCCAGTTGCGGATGAGATTATTATCAGTGTTGTTTGTATCCAGTCTTGTTGCGAGAGCAGGAGGTGGAGGAGGTGTCGAGGTCACGGTGAGTTGACAATGACGTAGATAGCAAACCTGCTCGCCGGTTCTGAGTCTTACACGTGACCTTACACTAAACCTGATTTGAATCATCCCTTTTTCTCGATCCCCTCCAGCCTGCGACACTCCTCGCTTCACCATCGACAAGCAGACTCAATCTGAAGACCATAATCACGCTTCAGGGTGATTGCTGGGAAGCCGCGTGTCTTGATTCTCTTATCCTCCTGCCAATTAGTGCCTACTGCCATGGAAACTGTCATCTGTGGCTATTTTCGACATGTCCATCCTGGGCCAGCTTGAGTCCAGCCGAAGCACGAGTCTCAACTACCTGCCCTATTCTGTCCCAGCACAAACACATGCATCGAGTGCCATCTTGCTGCTCAAGATGAGCGGAATGATCTAACCAATCTTCTTATAAATGTGACTTACAGTCTTCTTCTAAAACTGCTCTAGATACGCTGTTATTTCCGCCTGTTCTGAACACGTCGCCAAGCAGCAGGAAATCGACCATGAACAAACACTGCGAATATCATTCACCTCAATCAATAACAGCAACAAGGCCTCCGATCGCCAATTCAACACTTTCCATCATAACACGAGCGAGATCTCAACTCACAACGAACCGGGTTTGAAGCTTGTGTCGCAAACGCCCGGAATTCTGGGGTGCGACCCCTAGGGGCCCGCCCGAAACACGCGATCCGACAAGGTGTGCTTCATGTTCCAAAACCCGCCCGGCTCGCCAACCATCCGCTCATCAGCATCCCATTCAATTATAAGAAACTTCCAAGACCTCTCTTTGCCAAGTGATTTCTCTCTCTATTCTTCAGACATTCCTTTTCGTCGTCGTCGTTCTGTTTCCATTTTCTCGCTCTTTACCGCTGGTCGGCTTTTGACATCGTCCCTTCTTTTCTACACCCTACACCCACTACATTCTTTACAACTTGTTTTTTCAACCAAAAGTCAAGATGCTTGTCAAATCTACTGCTGTCGCCTTGATGGTGGCTGTGGGCTCGACCTCGGCCTCGGTCATGACTTACGGCAAGGAATCGGTCATCAAGGCCGAACCCGACTTCGGTCTCTGCATCCCTACCATGAAATTCGAAGGAAGCCTTGGTGGACGCTCATCCGTCGACTTTACCTTCTTGCCCACCGACCCATTGTGTGCTCGTGGCCAGCAGGAAGCTACCAATCCAAGTACGTTCCTTCTGCGAGATGCCATCCTTCGCCATGCTAATTTGCTTCTCAGACATCATCACCAACCGCATCTGTGATCAACTGTCCACGGTTTGCAACGCCAATCAAGCCGCTGTGAACCTCTGCCGGGATGCACAGGTCAAGATCCGAACTCTGGGAACCAAAGACAAGTCCACTGCTGAAACCTGGAACTCGCTCATGGGCTACGGCTATGCCTTGACCAACCCCGACGGTGGTGCTTCCAGACCCGGAGAAGTCAAGGATTTGAAGAAGAGAGAAGTTGAGGACCCGGCAAAGAGGGACTACCCCATGATTCCCTGCTCCGCCGACCAGTGGATTGACGACTGCACCTACTGGCCAAAGGCCAAGAGAGAAGAATCTGCCGCTCCTGTCCCTGTTGCCAAGCGCGATGTTACTGTCGAGAAGAGGGCCTACCCCATGATTCCCTGCTCCACGACTGAGTGGATCGATGAATGCACATTCTGGCCATAGAGAACCCACATTTTGGCTGAATGAGGTGTACAAATCTTTCCAGTCTAGGATGTGGTTTTTGGAAAAGACAATAGGATGACTTTCTTGGTGTTTCCAGAGGCTGGAATGCGTCGCGGCCTGTGGCATTTATGTACGAGAATTGGTGTTTAAATATAGGCTCAACCTAAACTGGTTTGCTCATAGGGGATGACTTTTGCTTAAACGGCATTAAAAGACTAGAAATGGAATCAGAACGATTGAGACGAAATGGTGTGCATTGATTCTCTGAGACTCGAAAGGATTCAAGTTTCTGCATGGAGTAATTGCCATGTGCCCGGGCCGTTAGAGAGGAAAAATCTCAGCCTCGTAGCCTTGCCCGGCATTCTCCCCCCACCCACTCACCCACCTTGCAGTGACTGCCAATAGTCACGATTCGCGTGTCCGCCTTGCTGCATCCCGAAATCCCCAAGCCGGTCGCCTGGTGGTTGTTTATCTGGTGTACGCTTCTTCCCTGCGGCCCAAGAGTCAAAAAGGCAAACATCCGTCAAGATGTAGCCCTACCAACAAACTCTCCATATTGTCATAACATCTCGAGTCCTTCCATCCATCTCATACAGAGCACATTTCGCCTGCTTGCGTGACATGTCCCAGCCGCCCCGACAAGTTCCCACGCACTCATCATCGCCGTCGAAATCCTCCACACGACGACGAACCAGCGGTAGCGGTAGTGGTATCGGTACAGGAGCAGGAACAGGCACAGGAGTAGGGCCCTCGAGCTCTACAAACCGTCAACAACCCCAATCATCGAGCTCTGCTGCTAGTACTGCCACACCTGCCACGACGGCACAATCAAATACACGCAATCTACTTCCCTCTCCGCACTTCGAGGACGACCCCATCGTCGCCTCGCACCAACGACACAGTGCGCTCCCACGGCCCAGCCTGACCTTGAATCCCTCGTACTCGTCGGACCCTGCCGCCGCTGAGGAGGAACAGCACGACCTCGACACCACCGATGTTGAACTCCTGCCACATTCCGAGCTTGGCGTGCTGCAGTCCGTCGACCCGATCCCTTCGTTCCAACCATTCTTCACGCTCATCGAAGACACGCTGACCAATGAACACCACCACCCGACGGTACATTACATCTTCGCAGATGATGACGCAGACATCATAACCGATGCTGCGTTGAGGAGCTTGGAGACACTGGACCCTACACAACGAGCAGCAGGAGCAAGAGATACACGGTCACGAGGACATAATGGCGACGATCATGAAGTGGCTGGTGCTGGTGCTCCCCACACATCCTCCTCGCGTCTTCCACCCCCCATAGCAGGCACGCGGGAACACTATCTGATTCTCGACATCCATCCTCAGCCTCACGTGCCTGTGCCTGTGCCTGACGATCCCAGCACCACCACCACAACGACCACCAGCGCAACAATCACAGGCTCAAACCCCACCTATAACTACACCATCACGTCCTCACACTCCCTGAGTTCCGAATGGCAAGTCCTTCGCAGTTCCATCTCCGCGGCACCCACCATCGCCGAAGACCCAGCCCCGGGCGAGGAGGGCCTGATGCTGCGCATTGAGGGCCGCGGCAACACGCCATCCTTCTCGACCGCGCACTCGTCGACCAGTGCGGCAGGCGAGGGCTCGAGGCTCGAGAGGGGGAAAGGCAAGGAGATCACGGCGGCGGCGGCGGCGGCTGCTGCTGCTGGCGAGGAAGAGAAGGAGAAGGAGAGCATGGAGGAACTGATCGAGCGGTTCCAACGTCGCTTGGAGGATATCAGGACAGTCATGGAGGTCAGTGTCCCCACTGCTGAGCCGGAGGAATGAGTGGAATTTTGAAATGAAAGAAAATCACGAGGGTATGGGCAACCACAGGGGGCGCAATGGACGGACGGAGGTTTGATTTTCAGAATGGATACCTAAGAATGCATGCCTGCTACATGTTCTTCTCTCAACGATGGATGGACCGGGACTAAAGCGAAATTATAATCTCCTTTTATCAACGTCCAAAGACTGCAATGCAATGAAAGCGAGTCAAAAGAGCTCGCGGGAAAATAACCACGAGGACTGGTGAAATTGGGGCGCACTGGCATGGCATAGTATGATAGCATCACAGCACAGCGACGTACCATTAGTTAATTACTAGGAAGAGTCATCTTAATCATTTCACGGGACAATGTCCTGCATAGATATCTACGACTGCTCCGAGAAGTAGACAAAATTTGGTCAAGTTTTTTCTTTTTCTCTGCTGCATTCTTTTCGTACTCTCATACTTTCGTTTCAGTATATAAAATCGTCCACCGGCCTCGCGGGGAAATTTTGGCTTCTCTAGTCTTCGACTTCCAACGGCGCTCAGTTGCAGCGCAACGATTGCCTGCGGTAGAAGAGGCGGGCTTTGCATCGAGCTATTCTCTGTGCCACTAAAGCGGTCTTGCTCTCGCACGGGTTTCGTCGATGCCGACTTGGTCAGCATTTTGATCGCATAGTTGGTCACTCACGACCTCGGACCCAGCTTTTCCAGCACCCTCGGCCCTTGTTCGTCCCATTCTTGCTTCGACACCCACATGTTCTCCTTGTCCGCCATGATGTTGGCCAGAACAGCACCTCCCAGGAAAACCATATGTCTCCGTCTTGGGGGGTCTTCGATTCGGACCTTGAATTTGCTCAATCTCTCTGGATTGCCGCCTAGAACCTTGGTCAACCATAATTGTTTGAGTTCCTTTTCCAGGCGAGAAGGCAGTCCAGGATACATAGACGAACCACCTGAAAGGACGATGGCTTTGTAGAGCGAAGAACGAACGTCAACATCAGCGGCTTGAATGGTGTTGAAAAGGAATTCGGCGATACCAGGCTGTTCGACGTCGACCAAATGTGGTTGGAAGAGACATTCGGGAGCCTCGAATCGTTCTGAGCCGACTCGGATGACTCGGCCGTCGGGGAGTGTGTAGGATTCGACAAGGACGGTGGTATCTTCGGAAAGCCGTTGGTCGAGAGCTAGGTCGTAGCTGACGTAGCAGAGTTTCTCTTTGATTTGGCGCACGGTCTCAAAGTCTGCCGTTCGGTTCAAAGCGTACCCCCGCCTCAGCAGTAGCGCGATGAGATTTCGAGTAACATCCCGACCAGCCACATCCAGACGGCGAGTGAGGTGGTTGAGCACCGTCGATTCGTACACGGGAACGATATGTGTGACACCGTCTCCTGAATCGACAACCACACCAGAGGATAGACCTTGGGCGTACAGGGCAAGCACCGCCTGAATGGCAACGTAGACACCGCCAAAGCCGTAGCGCTCAAACATGACCTCGGCCATCTGTTCGCGGTTCTTTAAAGGGTTCATAGGAGGTTCGGTAAGCAAGATCTTGCGGCCTGTGGGGTCGATCTTCAGTTTCTCATAGAAGGTGAAATCCCACAGATGTTGCATGTCGTCCCACTTCTTGACGATTCCATTTTCCATCTGCGACCATTAGCCCAAATCCATCCGTCGCTCGAAGGCCAGTCTTACAGGGTAGCTGATTTGTAGCATTGATCTTGCAGCGGCGGCTTCATCTCCGCACATGATATCCTTGACCACAATGTCTCCTGCCCGCTCTTCCGATCGCAGGATAGGTCGGCCGACTATTGAGGGGAACTGGTGTTCGGGGAAGTTCTGGAGATGACCTTCTTAGTTCTGTGAAGCAGCATGAGGACTTGATTGCAGACATACTTGAGCGGCATAGCCGACCTTGAGGAAGCCGGTACCCCCATCGAGAACTATGTTGCCTATGTCAGCAGTTGTTCAGTGCGGATAGGCAATTGAGAGGGGTTGTACCGATGGGAGCGTCGGCCATTGTGTGGATGTAGGAGCGGGAGAGTTAGAGGTCACCAGGGAGGTTGAGAAGCACTCCGAAGGGGAGGTATGAGGGAAGAAGCGAATAATGGCAGGTGTAGGTCTAAGGAAGCATGATGTTCGGTGGATGAGTATGCGCAATCAACTTCACCCACAAGTACGTCGACCGCAGCGACAGCCCACCACGCCGCCAAGAATTCAATGGGGCCATGATTATGCTACCATTTACCAGGGTGCCAGGGCTCATTCTCCCTTGACTGTCTAAATCTATATCTTTGATGGCTTCGGATCAATGAACAACGCCTTTGCACTTGCAAGCACCTTTCCCTGCCCATCTTCAATCGTCCCCTTTAGCCATGTTTTCCTTCCCTGTCTCTCTACAGGCCACGACCGACACAACACCACCCCTGGGGTGTCTATTGGAGCTTTGTAGTCCACCGTCATTGTCGCTGTCGCCGGCGCTGTAGCTCCAGATACTAATCCTGCCGTAGCACCTGTGATTTGGTCCAACATCAACGCGTTGAAGCCCCCATGGGCGCGCCCCGGCTTGCCGTCAACCCCGGAACCAATAGATAGAAGGTAGCAGAATTCCACTGGAGTTATACAGTCGGATTCAGTGCAAGGCCGCGAGAAAAGTATCTGTGCGCGTATGGCGTAGGGCGTGTAGAGGGTCTGATCGAACATGCTGACGTAGAATGATTTATCCCTGGGGCCATTGTCGACTTGTCGATCTGTGGGAATATCGATGATAGTACTGTCGGAATCAAGAATGGCTCTACACCATGGAATATCGAAATCGGGAGGGAATTTCATGATGGCTGGACTGTTTTTCAAGGGCCGATAAAATTCGATGCCTTCTATCGAGTACCGGTACTATGCTTCCTAGGTACGCGTTTTGTAGTCCTGCCAATCCCAAATTCAATCTCACACCTCGGTAATGATCGGAGTCGATCGGTAGCCACAAACATCTCTGGATGCAGTCTAGTGTCAGAGGCTCAGAACCAGATCAGCACTATCGACCTTCGAAACTTGACCCCTTTTGCTAGTACGTCTCTTTACTTTTTGATGTTCTTTTGTCCAGTCCAGGAAGAATGCTTCGAGGTAGGCCTAAGAAAGTCATTACACCATGTCCTCATTGTGGGAAACATTTCAAACGCCAGGAACACTTGCAACGCCACCTTCGGACGCGTAGGGCTCCAGTCGACGGAAGCCGAAGCTGACTGACATGTTGTAGATACACATGAAAGACCCTTCGTCTGCAATTGTGGACAGAGCTTTACCAGACAGTGAGATTGTGAATGATCAAGCGTAGCGTCAATGCGTAACAAGTCGAGCAGAGATCTCTTGTCGCGTCATCAAAAGCTATCCCACCCCTCGATACATCATGTCTCTTCATCTTCCACATCGGCGGAGGAAGCAGCGATCGAAAGGCCAATTTGGAACGATCCAGAATTCTTATGGGATCCTGAATTCTTGATGCAAGATTTATTGCCGGCTACGCTTTCTGACAGCACACTGCCATCACCCAGCGTTCAACCTACGCCTTCCAACCACTTTCCACTCTTTGCTTCGCGACTGCCTCGAACCAACGAGCTCGAAGATCACATCGAAGCAGAAGAGGAAGCAAAAGGAGTAGAAGGCATCACTGACAAGATTGTCACTCCATGGTCTGTCTCAGGCACCGCATACGAGCGGTTTTGCCGCCAAGTCGATGGATATGGTGAACTACTCCCTGCCGGCTACACCCTACCCTCGAGAAACACACTTGCTCGGAATTTAGAAGGATATTTCCGATGTCTCCAAGAGCAGCTGCCATTCATTCATTCTGCCTCCTTCCATTTCGACAGCAAGGATGTGGAGCTGATTATGGCAGTGGCTGCCCTTGGAGCACTTTACCGGTTTGAATACTCTTCAGCCTACAGTCTATACTCTTTCGCCAAAGCAATCTTGTTCGAGAAGATACATAAGGAGAATCTGCAGCTGTCATCAGATCTCATGTCCGAAAACGACGCTACAAATGTAGATCACTCAGTTACTGTTGAAAGGCTACAGACGTTTGTTTTGCTCATCACCTTTTCGTCTTGGACTGAGAAGAGTCTTCTACCTGATGCACTCTCGATGAGTAGCCAATTGGCGAGCCTGATCAAGCAAAATGATCTTTGGACGTCGGAAGAAGTTCCAAGAGCTTTTGACTGGGCCGCATGGACTGCAATCGAAGAAAGACGACGAACACTTCTCGCCGCCTATGTGCTATTCAACATGCACACTATTGCATTTGATACGCCTCCTCTAATACTTGGCCAAGAGATTGCCATCTGCCTCCCTAGTTATGCAGAGCAATGGAAATCAACTACCTCCAAACAATGGCAACGCAGTCCCCGTCACGTGGAGCTTACTTTCCAAGCCGCGCTTCGGCCTCTGCTGGACGGCACAGCCTGTCCTTCCTACGCACATCTTTCTTCTTTCTCGAATTACGTTCTCATACATGGTCTCCTTCAAGGTATTATCACATCACGCCACCAAGCTGCTGCATCCTTGTCGCCAGAAACTACAAGAAACTACGAAAATGCGCTCCGCTCTTGGCAATTATCCTGGGAGCGTACTCATGAATCTACACTTGATCCTCTATCTCCGAAAGGTCCACTTGGAATCAATGCTACCGCTTTATTGCGACTCGCCTACATTCGATTGAATTCTCACTCTCATCTTGGTCCGGGCCTTTTCTCGCACGACTTTCCGTCTTCTACCCTTAAGAGAACTTCTCTGGACAGGTCGCCTTCTACGGATCGAGCCGTACTCCATGCTGCACATGCCTTAAGTATACCAGTGCGTCTAGGTCTCGAATTGATTGCTCGGGTAAAGCTACCTTTCCAGAGTATTGAAAATTCGCTTTGCAGTGTGGAATGTGCTCTATTGTTGCAAGATTGGCTAGAATCAGTCTCGACAGCCGTGAGTGAAACTGGAGGAGTTGATTCCCTTCGCAAGACCGAGAAGAGTCTTTTACGTATACTTTGCGGCATCATTCAAGAGACGGTCTTTGCCGAGCTGCCGAACGTTTTCGAAGACGAAGCGTCCCAAATCAGGCGGATGGCTACAAAAGTGGCTCAGCTATGGGCCAAGGTATTTCAAGGTTCTCATGTGCTTCAGATTGACAATGTCATTTCTGTCGGTCTACAATCGCTGGCGGAGGTGCCTAGTCCAGTGTGATGCACACCTTACCAATGTGTTTGCCCGATGCCACATGCTCGAATGCCTTGATAATGTCATCCCTGTCAAAGCGAAAAGACTGGGTCACAGGCATGGACAGCTCCTGACTGGCGATAAACCTGACCGCCTCTTCCAGCTGCTGCTTCGATCCACCCAGGATACCTCGAAGGACCGCGCCTTTGGTAAGTGTGAGAAACGTCACATCTGGCATTTGCTCCTTAGAAACGGCCTTCAGATATCCAATCGTAGAAACAACTCCACCCCATGCAATTGACTCCAGGCTCTGCTGTATCGTTCCGACGCCGCCATTTTCAATGATGTGGTCAACACCTTCACCGTGTGTGATGCGCAATACCTCGGCTGCCCAGTTGGCGTGTGTGTTATAATTGATCGTGTGGTCGGCACCAAATTTGGCCTTGACAAATGTAAGTTTTTCGTCGCTGGATGAGGTAATAATGGTGATGGCCCCAGCGGCTTTGGCGAAGATGAGAGCCGTAAGAGCAACGCCTCCGGTTCCTGTCCAACAGTGAGAAAAGTATGGAACACGCTCACGCTATTGAGGGCTTACCTTGAATAAGCACTGTCTGACCCGGCATCAAGGACTTGTATCCATAAAAGGCATTCCAAACCGTCGACCCGGTCGTCACCAACGCCGCCCACTGTTCAAAGCTCTGCGACGAACCCTGCGGCACTTTGATGACAACGTGTCCGGGCACCACGATATACTCTCGCAACACGCCATCCTTAGGACCACCCAAAGTGGAGAGCATGTTCTTCACATTTCCATACAACAACCCGAGGCTAAGCGGCAAAATCACCCTGTCGTTGACTGATAGCCCATAATCCGTCGCTGCCTCTTCTCCCACGTGAACGACCTCCCCTGCCATGTCTGAGCACGGAATCAGATTGTCATCCATAGGAAATGGGTACTTGGACATCGCGATCAGAATGTCGCGGTAGTTGAGTGCTACCGCGCGGATTTTGATGAGGATTTCGTGCGGGTTTGGATTTGGGATCGGCTCAGTGAAGCATTGCAGGCAGTCGATGCCAGTACGGGTCGGCAGACGGAAGACTGTTTGAGAAGGCATTTTGGAAGGGGGATGGAAGAGAGCTATATGCAGGAGGGCTTCAGTCTGAGTCTATATCTAAGTGAGAATATGTGGTGAGACAGCAAGCAAGCAGGAGAAGAAATCTTGTGCGATCGAGACTAGATTAACTACCCTTATATACCTCTCCTCATGTCCATTTCCCTTCCTCTTCGTCCGTCTTGAGTCTTGACGAGTCCACAATGAGTTGTCCTGCCTGACTTCCACCAGGTCCTAGTGACCGCTTTGTTTCAGTACTGGGCAAGAGTGACAGACTAAGTTGGGGTATTTAATGGACTCACAGTTTAGGCGTTGGGGTAGAAATTCGCGACCGCGAACACATGAGATGAGGTGTGCACTGGCTACCTTAACTAGCCTGCGCCACGCAACTACCTGGAATTTCTGCCTGAGACAGATGTCACCCCTTAAACATGTGGGATCTTTGTACAGCGGGAGGAAAGATGAAATTCTTTGTCTCGGCGGGCCGAAGGCTTCTTCTCCTCGTCGACATAACCCAACTGTCCTGGACGAAATGCATTGACTGATTATCCGGGTACCTTTCACCTGATCATTTTATAGAATCAAGATAAATTTTACAAATATTCAGCTACAGATGCTTTTGGGTCGATTACAGCTTCAGAACTGGCGTCATTTCTCGCCTGAAGTTCCTCCACGCCTCCTCCATTAGCTCGGACTGGGTGAGGAGAGCATAGGCTGTTGCAGCCATGCCCTTCCCGCAGTCAAGAGCACGCTCGAGGGCAGGCCTGGTCCCTGCTGCCGCTGCAAATCCGGGAGTATGTGGTTGAACCTTCGCGTCATCGCTACCGACGGAAAAGGCACAATGGAAGCCAGGGACTTCGTATGTGACATTACCCATGTCCGTCGAGCCTCCCATGACCTGATCGCCTGTGTCCTCCACATACTCGCGACCGAACCCACGCATGTGTTTTGTGAATTCTCGTGCTATGGCCAGGCTCGGGCACAAATCTCGGTAGTCATTATCCCTGTAGCCGGAGTCAATACCGTGTCTCACTCGCAAATAATGGATACACCTACAGTTGCCAATCACAATCAACTTGACATCCAGTTGCCAGAGCACCAGCCTCGAAGCATGCTTTTAGTTTTGCAGAGAGCTGCTCAACCTCAGCGAAGGTCGTGGCCCGCAGAAAGTACTCAAGGCTTGCAGAGTCGGGGATGATATTGGGCTCTGCTCCTCCTTGCCGAACAACTCCATGCACACGAATGGATGGTGCGAGTTGCTGCCGCAGCAAAGAGATGTTGACGTAAGACGCCACGACGGCGTCGAGCGCATTCTTTCCATTCCAAGGAATGAGCCCGGCATGAGCATTCTGGCCTTTGAACGTGACCTTGACTTGTCGACGCGCCAGTGATTTACCGGCGGCAACACCGTCCATGTTCGACGACATGCATCCCATAGGGTGAGCCATCAAGCAGGCATCGACCTTTTCGTATGCACCTGCTCGGATGAGACGCACTTTACCGCCACCGCCCTCTTCGGCCGGTGTTCCCAGCAGGCGCACTCGTCCTTCTCGCCCACTATCCCGGAGTGCCTCAGCTGTGGCAATGAAGGCTGCGATGGAACTCGTAGCAATCAGGTTGTGTCCGCAGGCATGTCCAATACCAGGAAGAGCGTCGTATTCGGCGTTGAATACGACTAGGCGCCCTCCATGCCCTGCTTCTGCCTCGAAGGACGTTTCAACACCGTACGTGTGTCGCTTGACATTGTATCCGAGCCCTTCCAACAAGTCACAGATGTTGTCGTGGGCGTGGAACTCGCGATAGCCTAATTCCGGATCATCATGAATCTGGAATTGAGATAATTAGCAGCTGACGACTTCGATGGGCCCGAAAGGGAGCGACACACTTTGGTGCAGATATCAGCCAGGTGCTCTGCATTTTTGCTGATGTGTCCGGAGATGTTTTTGTATAGGTCTTCCGTCGAGAAGGACTCGGCGCTGTATGGAGCTATCATATTCGGAAGTCTCTCCCAACACAGAAGTCGGCTTCAATATTGCTCACTTTCGTGATGAAGCGGCTGGTCGTCGTCCATCTTCCGGCGGTATCAGTGTGCTTATTTATACAGGATATATCACAAAGCCTGACATGTAGGCCGCGGGCAGCGTCCGGTATTGAAGAACTCATGGTCGTCTTGCCCGATGCCCTCGGCCGGACGTGTCGTGATTATCTCTAGTGGAAGCGGACAGACATCAACGACCCATGATATCGGAAACTCAACCAATCGGGAAGCAGGAAAAAGAGAGCCGTCCTTCTCCGCTCAAGCGATAGCCGAGCCAGCCACTCGGCTTGCTTTATCTTCTCCTCTGTTCTAGAGTCACGACTCTCCTGACTTGCCACTCACACGGAGAGCGATGATGGACAACACTGAATCTGCTAAACATCGTTCTCGATCGAAGACCGGTACGGCCGTTCCTTTGCTATCAAGTCTATTCCGCTGAAATGTCAACTCATTGCAGGATGTTCTACTTGTCGAACTAGGAAGCTGAAATGCGATGAGATAACGCCTATCTGTAGACGTTGTGCTAAGGCTCGATTGAGATGCGACTGGAATCAACCCGTGAGACGAGTTCGCGCTGGGACCACGGTCGTTCATGTTTCGTCACCCAGGTCGCTCGCACCCGCCGCTGCTACTCATGCGAGTCCAGGATCGACAGAAAGCGTGGTTAGCGACCATGTCCAACCGAGCTTTACGCCTTCATCATCCAGAATGGTCTTGGATGTGCCATCACCACTGAATCTTGTCCCTTCAGCGCTGTCAACAGCACACATTCCGCTTTCTAACTCTTTACGGCTCACTCCACAGGATCAAGAATCCTTTATGTACGTCCAAGACTCTGTTATGGTCCTCCGACTTGGCAAGCCGTTTAAGTGGAGCGGCTTGTCTTACATCTACATGAATATTGCAAGTAAGTACGCAGGGGTAATGAGGATCTTTATCGCTGGAGCTTCCATGGAGCTACGATCGAAAGCCCTTCTCGACCGATATCACGGGACGCTATCATCTGACCAGGACGAGCACGCCCGTCAGCTGGAGCACTCCGCGACAAACCACTATCACATCGCTCTGAAAGATTTGTCTACTTTGATAGACCAAATTTCTTCATCTGGGGGTAATGACGATGACGTCGATGCCCTCTTTGCCATGTGGTTCCTAATCCTTCATTTTGGCCTGTATGACTCGCAAAGCATTGGGGCCTCTCATGTACATTTGGAAGGAATTCGGTCCTTTCTCAAACCATATTTGGCGTCGTGCAGAGAGCAAAGCAAGACGACACTACCACTAGCATCTCAGCAATTATTATACTTTATATCGTAAGTCTGTTAACCATACAGGTGAGGTCATACTAATGATCAACTCAAGTTATATGGACATTTATCTCGCATTCAGCAGCATGGCTGGTGGGAGACTGTGGTTGGATTTGCTTTCAGAGGACGCGGACTCCCCAGTTTCTTATGATGGGCTTTTCTACAGCGCTAGATCTTGTCTTCCCAAGCTTTGGGGCGCTCAGTATCCAGTTTCAGAATTGCTCGATGACCTTGAGAACTACCGACCTCTCCACTTCTTGCATTTGTGCCAAAAGCCAAAACTCGGCATCCTCAATCTGGCCACTTCTTCAGATATGGGCCGCAGTGACAGCGCCGGCCGACAGCAGTTATGGAGGGAGCTGACCAAGCTGGGAGACGTACGTGCTGAGTCCACCGGACAGTGTTCCGACGTAACTAATCTCTGGCGATAGGAATTTGCTGATATCCTGGCGTTGGCCGAAAAGGTCTTTGACAGCGGCGCCAGAAGAGTTATATGGACTGTCTATCACGCCAGTCTCGAGTACTATGCTTTGCAAGTGCTGTACTCTTGCTTAGATCCTGATGATCAGTCTCCGCCCTGGCTGGACCGGGTAGTCGCTACTGTCATCAGTATTGGGTATAAAGCCGTGAAAGAAGATCCTCGGCAACTGTATCGTTTGGTTTGGCCACTCGCGATTGCCATGATACGGACCAGAGACGTGGTCCATCGCGACTGGCTCAAAGATCAGCTCTTGAGAGCACAAATTCTCCTTCCCAACTTTGGCCTCCCGGACTGGGACGGTAAAGGCTTGCTTGGCCAACTTCTTCTCGAAGCGAACCGCACATGCCATTCAGTAGCTACGACGGCCGAGAACCGGGCATTACTGAAAGTTTGACCGTTGGGCAGCATACTTTCGGGCATAGTCGATGTCGCCACAAGCGTCTTTGCACGACCACTGTCTGAAACCGTACATGGCTTGGCCAGATTCTGGACATGGTCGGATTTGAAGCTCTACTACGTGATATCCCTTATCGCATAACGCGGTTGTGGGCGAATCTAGGTCCTTGCACCTCGGTTCCTGGTCACTTTCGGGCATGCAATGTCTTGCGAGCTGAGTGTCTTCAAATACGCATCAAATCGGCAATGCAGCGCACTCATTCCGTCCACTGTGCCGGATAACGGTTGTAACTCCAAGAGGGTGTGGAGACGAACTCACTAGTTGCCGACGTGACCAATCACTGCTCTCGCTTGTTTGCCGACCTGCATGGATACATCAGATCTTCAACATCAATCGGCAGATGCCATTGATAGCGAACACGCAGGGCAGACATGTTTGCCGTCGATGTGAACCGCCAGGAGCGGCGTTTGAACTCGAGGTTCAGGAGAAGATAAGCAAAAGATAACAAGCTCAATCGGGAGATATTAGCCAGTGCGTCGATATGTATCAAGAGGCACGCAGGTATAAGTAAAGTCCTCAAGTTTACGACTTTCCGCTCTGTGGACACCCTCAGCATCTCTTGTACTAAGTGTTGTCACGAACATCATTCATCATCAGTGCAGAATCGAAACCCCTTCCCTCAGAACGACGAGACTACTTCGCCCTTGACACTCGTCAATCGAGGACAGACCATCCAAATCCGGCAATGGAAAAAGACAACAAGGCCACTTCTTCAGATGTCAAATTAGACTACGAAATGGGCAAACAAGAGATTCTGGAGGTCCAAGAAGGAGACAGCTTGGCTGTGTCGCCCTCGGAGGCGAAGGAGGTTCTGAGAAAGATTGATCTCTGGTGAGTTATTATAAAAAGCAAATGCTTGAGATCCCTCACATACTCCCTTCCTCTCCTCCCTCCGCTGACAATACTCGGATGTTAGTATGATTCCCCTGATGGGATTCTGTTACCTACTACAATACATGGATAAGTTGGCCTTGAGTTCGTCGACTCTGTTGGGACTGCTGCAAGATCTGGTAAGAGAGATGGATATCGCCACGATTGAACGGACTCGTGCATCATTTTCCGTCTCGTACCTTGTGGGCCACATGCGCTAACACGATTCCTTCTGTTTCTAGGAACTCCATGGCACCCAATACTCCTGGTGCTCTGCGATTTTCTACTTTGGCTACCTCATGTGGAGCTGGCCTAGTTCCTACCTCATTGTCAGGCTTCCGACGGGGAAATACATTGCTGTCACTGTGTATGAGAGATCCTTTTCTAATGTCAACTTGCTGTCACTTATCCGCTTCTTGATTCCAACAAACATGTTGCAAGCAGAAGACAGCCGCTGATGCAATGAATGTACAGGTTTTTGTGGGGCGGAGTTCTCATGTGCCACGGTGCAGTCAACAGCTTTGGGGGACTCATGGCCGCACGCTTCTTCCTTGGTGTAGGCGAGGCGGCTGTTGCCCCCGGATTTGCCCTGATTACAGGCATGTTCTACACCCGCAAGGAACAACCTCTGCGGTAAGCACCAACAACCCTGAACCCTGCATTCTCTTATCTCCATCCTGGAGCCGCAATGAAAGTTCATTTCAATCGCGTGCAGATATTTCCTGCTTCAAGGAATGCTGACGAAAATTCATGAATCACAGACAAGGTGCTTGGTTTGCAGGAAATTCGACCGCCAACATTTTCGGTGGCCTGGTGGCGTATGGCATCGGGCAGATTCACACGTCGTCCCTTGAGAATTGGCGTCTACTCTTCCTCATCCTCGGGAGTTTTACTTCAGCCTATGCTTTCCTCCTGTATCTATTCCTCCCGGACTCGCCAGACCGAGCCGTGTTTTTGGACGAAAAGCAGCGGCAAATAGCCTTGAGGCGCACCGTCGAGAACAAGACGGGTCTCCTAGACAGCGACAATTTCGTCACCAGCCAGGTCATTGACGCTCTGACTGATCCGCAGCTGTGGCTCTTGGTCCTCTACACTGTCTCGGTCAATCTAGCCAATGGGGGATTAACCAGCGTGAGTCCTACCTAGCCTTGTTCTCTCGATGAGGAATACTGACAGTGGTTTAGTTTGGAGCGCTCGTGGTCGCTGGATTTGGGTTTTCAAACCTGAACGCTCTTCTGGTTCAAATGCCCGTCGGGGTGGCGCAGCTCGTTTTTCTTCTCCTGACTTCGACCTTGGCCACTCTCCTCCCGTCAGCGCGGCTCGTTCTCATGATACTAAATACTCTCACTTCCATGGCAGGTATGATCATGGTGTACGAATGCGAAAGTCGTGCGGCGAGAATGGCGGGGCTGTGTCTGGGAAGCGTTTTCGCAGCCAACATTCCCCTCTCTCTGAGTTTGATCAGTTCTAACGTCGGTGGATTCACTAAACGGTCAGTCACTAGCGCCACCTTGTTTGTCGCCTACTGTGTCGGTAACATCGCCGGTCCGCAATTCTTCCTATCCAGCCAGGCACCTAGATATCCGGTAAGTTACTTTCTCTCTCATACACTTTTGGTTCTCCAAAGACCAGGGCCGTTAACAAATATTTCTTGTTTTAGACTGGCCTCAGGGCATGTCTTTCTGGCTTGGCCTTTGGCGCCTTCTTTCTGGCTTGTCTTCTTGTGTATTACCTATGGGAAAATGCTCGACGAGACAAGCGGTACGGGCGAGGTCAGAGACTGAGCGTGGACGAGACACTGCGAGAAGATCTGTCGAGCAGGACGGACCGGCAACAGTCTGATTTCAGATATGTGATTTGAAGATCGCTGCAAAGGATAGTGTTTGTAGTCTTGAATATACGGTGGCTTCCAAAGGCTAGGAGGGAGCTTGGGCGGAGTCGATCTAGGCTCAGGTGGGCGCCGTGGAGAGCTATGTCAGGCGCGCCCGCGCCCGCCGGGTAGATTTTCTCATTTCACTACTATCGCCTTGCAGCACAACTGAGGGGTCGAGGTCATGAGTTTATGTGATAAAGGTGTAGAGATAGTATTCAAAAAGCGATTCATATATGACAAATAACATTCCGCGCCTAATTTGCGTTGTAATGCTGATATTTGTTGACCGCCAAAATCTGCTCGGCGGGGTTGGGCACGCAAGGGATAATGGAGGAGCCAGGAAGGCAAAGGGTTACCTAAGTGGGAGCTTTTACCCTTGAAGTTCGCCTCGCCCAATCACGTTGATCCGGATAAGGATTATTTTTGTCCTTTACGGTACCGTGCTTTAATTATCCCTTGCTCCAACCGTCGTGAGCGTTGTTTCTATACCTCCAATCTTTTGTGACAATGAGGCGCATAGGCTGGCAGAGGCCTGTTTTGCCGCGAGCCGTTGGGACGTCTGTGGTGGGTAGGCGTGAAGGGCTGATAGGCGCAAGATATGGGCGCGCTGCGACAGCTGGGCGTTGCCAGCGTCCATCGACCAAACCTCCTGTCATATTCGGTACACAAGCTTCTCGCCAGTTCAGTTCAACAGTGCAGAGGCGCTATAACGACGATGACGAAGATACTGGCACGTACAGTGAAGCAGACTACGAGCATGCTGTCATCTCGACCTTTGATCTTTTTTCCATTGGAATTGGCCCTTCGTCTTCCCACACAGTCGGGCCAATGCGTGCTGGTAACATCTTTGTGACGAATCTCGTGGAAGCCAACCTGCTACACCGGGTCAACCAGATCCGTGTTTCCGTTTATGGCAGTCTGGCTCTGACTGGCGAAGGACATATGACTCCGTCGGCTCTCCTCCTCGGCCTAGAAGGAGCGGATGTTGAGACGGTTGACACCTCATACGTCCCGAAGCGGTTCACGCAGATCAAGTCGGACAAAAAGCTCGTTCTAGGCCAAGGACTTCCAGGTCACAAGGGCAAAGAGGTCGCCTTTGACTATGAACGAGATTTCATCTGGGAATGGGGAAAGAAGTTGCCCTTGCACAGTAATGGCATGCGTCTTATGGTGTTTGATGCCGAAGGCGACATGTTGGCGACCAACGATTTCTTCAGTGTCGGTGGCGGCTTTGTCGTCAACGGAGCTCTTTCAATCAATTTGGCTTCCGGCACGGACGACCAGGACCTCTCAAACAGCTCTTCAGAATCCAGCAAACTCGTAACGGAAGATTCAGGCCAGCATCCCGCTGATCTGACCGAAAACATGTATTACAAAGAGATTCAACGATCAAATGCCGTCGGAGATCGAAAGACAGGGCCTGAGATAAAACCCCTCCCTAGTGGTGACGCCGTTGTACCTCAGATTGGCCCCGAGTCGTCCGCTCAAAACGCCCTGTCGCCCACGACGGCAGGAACGACAGACATCGGGGCCGAAGGGGACCATGCTACCACCTCTGATCATGGGCCTAGCTACCCTTTTCGCGATGCTGCCAGCTTGTTACGTCTATGCCACAAACACAACCTGACCATTGCGCAGCTGGTATTTGAGAACGAAAAGAGCCATGGGTACTCCGAGGACGAAATATATCGGAAGCTCCTTCGAATCTGGCGGGTCATGGATGACAGCATTCTCGAAGGTGTCGAGGCTCCGATTGATGCAACATTGCCAGGCTCACTGAAGCTGCATCGGCGAGCTCCTGCATTGTACAAACGGCTGACGAGAGGCCTTTATCCTTCCCACGCTCAAGGAGGCCCTCAAGGTGTTGCACGCACCGATTCCCCTCCTCCCTCTTCTTCAACGACGGCCAATCCATCTTTGTCCCTTCCGTCAGCAAGCACAGCAGCGGTGACTCAACCACAAAATCGCATTGCCCGACGACGTGTGCCCCGTATTCATGGCGCCCTTGATCACCCTATTCCACCGCCTCCCCCGCGCCGCACCGCCTTCCCAGCCATGGATTACTTGACTGTGTACGCGATGGCTGTCAACGAGACCAACGCAGCCGGGGGCCGCATCGTCACGGCTCCCACGAACGGCGCCGCCGGCATTATACCGGCCGTGCTCAAGTACACCATCGAATTCATCAGTGACGATCCCGAGCGCGATGTGCCGACCTTTCTGCTTACAGCTGCGGCTATAGGCATGCTATACAAGCGCGGCGCCACCATCTCCGCCGCCGAGGGCGGCTGCATGGCTGAAGTCGGCGTCGCGTGTTCCATGGCCGCGGGTGCCTTTGCCGCGTGCATGGGCGCCAGTCCCGAGGCCGTCGAACAAGCCGCCGAGATTGGCATCGAGCACAACCTAGGCCTCACGTGTGACCCGATCGGCGGTCTTGTCCAGGCGCCTTGCATAGAGCGAAACGCTCTAGGCGCCATCAAGGCCATTTCAAGCGCCAATCTTGCGCTCAGTAGCGAAACCGGCACGCAGAAGGTGAGACTCGACGACGCTATCCGTGCGATGCGCTTGACTGCTCGAGGAATGCGGAACGAATTCAAGGAGACCAGTTTGAGCGGACTGGCCACCAGCGTGCCGATCCATATCCCGGTCAGCGTTCCTGATTGTTGAAAGAGAGGGAAATTTTCCAAATGACTCCAGAGCCTTCAGAGTTTGGCTTTTGCTGGTATTTTGTCAACAACATTGGAAATGCGATCAAAAAGCAATAGAAAGGGAGATATCATTGCCAGTGGTCATGCAGGTCTCAAATACATACAATGCATCTCATACTGTATTTCCTTGAAGGTACGCGTTACCACAAAATTCCCGGGATCTGCGCCGTCACTACGCAATTCGAGCAGAATTTGTACCTGGCTTAGCCGACTGCGATCGAAGAGGCTTTCTCTCTCCAACGGGCAGCAATATTCATGAGACCGGCTGAAGATGGCATCTCCGAACCAATTCTTTCTTTTGGCTGAAAAGAAGCATGTGGTGGTACGTGTATACAAAATGAGCCATCACCTGAAAACCAGAAAAGAACGTCACTGCCTAAGGGAAAGGGAGCCTATTTGATCACAATAGGGCTAGTCCAGGTACAAAGTCAGCACCTCATCAGGGATCAAACACTTTAATCTAACTGAAAAAATCGGTTCGGACTGTGAATAAGTTCCGAACACGCTTTCGGAATCTAACCAGAGCGGCATATTGTGTATGTGAGGCTCAGTTGGGAGACGTGGACAAGAACTTGGCCAATTTTCCAATGACTCTGTGCCGACTGACTGCCTTACTGCCTAATTGAGTGCCTGATCCAATTTGAGTCAAGAGCTGGGGCTGCGTCAATACTTTGGTTTTGCGCAATTCGGATTTTCCGCGGTGATAGAGATGAAAGTGATGAGGAACCTCACGGCCTTGTCGTCGTGGCTGCCATGTATAAAGTCTGTGGGTGCTTTCCGCGACAGGCAGGAAATTCATCTCGCAATCAAAAGCACGTTGACAAAACTCGCAGAGCTGATTACAGCCGTTGTTAACTTGACGCCATTCATAACAATACAATCGTTTGCGATATACAATCCAGAATGCATCGCACCGCATTCGCAGCCCTAGCGTTGCTCATGCTGGGAGGCCTAGTGACTACAACGCCGGTGCCATCAGCTGCCACGAGCAACACCACGGCGGGAGGCGTTTTGGATCGAACAGTGGTTGCCATGGGTGGACAAGCAGCACTGGACTCGATCACGAACATCACCTACCATTGCAACACGTATGACAGCATCCTTTCCCCCCTCACAGATGATCTCTTTTCTGTACTTGATTTTCTGACCTACAAACACAGGATCTTCCGAAGTCACACCCTGACGCAAAACTACAATCTATTCCAGTCCGACCAAGGGGTCGCCGAGATGGGAACTCAAGACATATCCTTCTCCTTCGCCGGCGGAGTGTTGCGACAGCGCATCGATCGGAGCTATCAATACGGTGAATACTGGCTGTGGGCGTTTGCCAACTTGAGACCACTCATGGACTGGTCGCTCGTTGTGCGAGATGGGCCGCAGCCATATGTATGCTTCAACAAAGGGCAAAATTCCCTCTTTGCTGACGATCCGACCCAAGCTCTGGGCTTCGCCGATGAGTATTTGACCGACTATCTGATTCATGCGGCTCAACAGCTCGCTCTGCCCGGTTTGCTGCGACAGTTCCAGCTACACGCATCCGATCTAGTTCTTTCATCGACCGTGTTGTCTGATACAGCCCAACGGTACACTTCCTTGTTGAATCCCAGCCTCGGACTGATGCTCCTGGTCGACCAGGAAACTTTCCTGCCCTACGCGGTTCGTTCACTCGAGGATCATGCCGTGTACGGCCCGTCGGTCAGCGACAGGGTTTTTACAAACTACACCGCCGTATCGACGTTGTCATCATTATCAGCCAAGGGACAAGGAAAATACAGCATCCGCCTCCCGCACCGAGTGCAGACCGTGTACAACGGCGCGACTGTGCTCGAAGACTTTGTCATCGACAAAATCATCGTCAACCCATCATTCCCGCCCGACCACTTCACGCCGAACCCGCCCGCTCAAGCCCACTCGGCAACGCCCAATGTGCCACACACCGACGCCGAATACCCACGGTCTGAAGTGCACGAGTTCTTCGAGGCCGGGCTGTGGGGAGGACCATTCAGCGAACATTTCAACGTCTCGGATGTAGTCGTCGCGCCGGTGTTTCCCAGCAGTAGTAGCAGCAAAAATAGCAGCAATGTGCCGCAGATCATGAACCTGTTCGTCGGATATCCGGACTACCTGCAGCTGCTGGTCGAGCTGGAGGATGGGCTCGTGATTACCGACGCGCCCGCCCACCGCAGCAAGATCATCCTGGAATGGGTCGCGCAGAACATGGGCGGCAAGAAAATCACCCACGTCGTGCCCTCGCACCACCACCGCGACCATGCCGGCGGTGTCGCCGATTACATCGCCGCCGGCGCGGCGCTCGTCATCCCGGATGTGGCTAGGGATTTTTACAACACAAGCCTTGCGAGGGCACTTGCCGCCAGTAATTCAAGCTCCGCCGCCGCGCAAGGCATCATCACATACACCCACGACATTCCTTTCGTCATACAAGACGCCAACGTGGTCTTCACCTCGTTCTTCCCCGGCGACGAATCGCCCCATGCGCGCGACTGGACGTACGCCGTCGCTGGGCCCGCACCTTCGTCATCCTCCTCCTCCGGGGACAATGTGGCCGTCTTCTGCGCCGACGTCGTCAATCCCGCGGCCGAGGACCTGCCGCCCGCCAAATGGGACACAGGTGCCGCGCGCGACTTCCTGCGTAGCGCGGTCAAGAACGGCGTGCCGAGACGCGCTACGCTCCTGGGTTCGCATGGGTCGAGTGGCTTGGGGCTCGGTACGCAGGATGGCATTGCGCATATCGCGGACTTGGTGGGGTTTGTGTATCCCTGAGATCTAGGTGGCGGGGGAATTGGGAATTCAGTAGGATGGCTCTGGTGAGCTTTTGGCTTTGACGAGCCATTGCGACTGGGATTGGGACTATCTCTAGCGTTCTACGTATATCGTTCTTAGTTCATCAAAACCATTAGGGGACTCGTCCAGTCACACACGAGTTGTGCATATCCCGGAGATTGTACAGCATTTGGCGGCGATATAGTAATAAAGGAGAAAATGTCCATATCATAAAACACCAGCAGTTCCATCTCCTGTGATTCAATTGATCAGTTTATATTATATCGATCTTTCCCTCCAGCCCAACCACGTTGGCGGCTCAGATTCTCAAATGGTAACACGTTGTGAGCCGCGAGAAGAAAAGGGCGCTGCGACAGATAGCTAGCTACTGTTAGCTCTATGATTGTAGAAACACTCTTCAAATATCCCCTCCTCCTGCCCCAGCACTTAGTGCCCAGGTCCTGACCTGTCTTTCCTGAACTCCTGCAACCCCGATTCTTTTGTGACACCCCCCTTTAATTCGAAAATGCAGATTCATGTCCACGTTGAAGGGACTGAAAGTTGCTAGGCCCCGCACTAATACAGTATAACGCCCAATTTCAATGACACTTTGTATTGTTTGTTGGAAGAAGAAGAAGAAGGTTCCGGCGGCCCAAAAATTCCTTGTGTGGTTTCCACTGCGCCTATACGCCCGACTGTGGAGAGTCAAAAGAAAACAGATCCTCCCCTCTATAGGCAATGATATCGTGACGGGGCGTTTTTCAACTCATTCGTCTCCGGGCACCCAAGACGCCTCCGCCGCTCCCACTCGGAGTGCCCAATCGGTCGTCGTCTTCATCCTCCTCCTCGTCGAATACTTTGTCTTCCTCGCCGTCTCTCTTGGCCTCTTCCATTTTCATCTCACGATATGTCGCGTAACTCAACATGACGAACGCAACCACGATCAAGCCACAACCGGCCATAGCGGCGAAACTCAACGGCTTGCCCGTGATAATCCAATCTGTGATGCCGACGAGGAATATCGTTAGCAGCGCCGCGACAGACGATAGAACGGGCGATGTAAGGGACATGAGAACGAGGAAACTGCCTGAGAACACGGCGTTGGAGAGGGTGCTGATGGCAAGTAAGGACGCAGCCTTTCCGGTGGGGATTTCGAAGATCTCAAGACCCGTCCAGTGTAAGATGGGCAGGGGAATCCAGAGCACGGTCAGGGTGAAGAAGCCGATCATGCTGCCAAAGGTGTTGGCGAAGATCATGCCTCGACCGGGTGACGTGCCCTCGGGAGGGCAGGCGAAGCGTTTATAGAGCACTTCGTAGAAGCCGTACGCGACGGAGCCGATGCCGATGACGATGTTGCCGACGAGTTTAGTGCCAAACCCCTTCTTCTCCGCCGCCCCCTCGCTATCGTCCTTGTCACCGTACGCCACCACCAGCACACCCGCGATCGCCAGAGCCACGGAGAAAGCCTTGTCAAAACGTAGTTTGTCGTTGAGCAGCATGATGGAGAAGACGTAGGCGAAGAAGGCAGAGCAGTTGTATATGGCGGTCAGGTCCGAGGGGGAGGTCAGGTCGACGGCCACGTACCATGACCCGCCAGCCATGGTGAGGAATGTGGTGATGAACGCCGTGGTTTTCATCATGTATGGCCAGGGTGAGATCATGGTCTGCGATTTCGAGAGATGTTGATGCAGTTCCTGCGAGTGCACCATCTGCGCCGTGCTTCTCACCAAATAGACGTGCCGTCGCCAGAAAGCCGGCCATGACAACTTGCGTTTCTGAATGCGCAGAAATATTAATTGTATCGGCCACAGGAAAATCCACGATCCGTGCGTCAGGTACATCATGCAGTATGCCTTGTTCCATCCCAGGTCCTTCTGGATGTACACAGCGGTCTCGGTTTGTACTACAAAGGACACCAGCGACAGCAGCAGGAAAAACGAGGCGTAGATGTATTTCCGCCGTACCATGTCTTCGGAATGTGTGTACGATGGGGATCGCGAGCGGAATGTACTCCTCCGCGAGAGCGGCAGTCTCGAAGAACCATGTTCATTTGGGCTTTCTGGCCTGCCTCGCGAAGATTGTTGTAGTTTGTCTTCTCCTAGCAATGGCTCATGCGACTCTGGCCCCGTTGGAGCGTGCATGCTCGGTCTTCCCGACATCATATCTTCGTCGTCGTCTTCTACAGCCGCCTGAGAATGAGAGTCGTCATCTGGTTGAAAATGAACTCCCCTCTCGTACTGTCGATCCGCCCGAAATTCTTCTTTGATGGGTTGTGGTAAGGAGGTCAGACGTAAGGGGCTCGCGGGGCGCACGGAGGGTCTTTGGGGTCCGGCGGAGAGGAATGAGGAAGGGTGATGAGGTAAAGGTGATTCGGTGCTAGGAGGCGTGTAGATAAGGTCACCTCCAGAAGAGTCGCTGCTACGATCGGACGGTGTCATCCATGCGGTGGTTTTTCTTCAAAAGAGAATAGTCACCAGATTGGGTCACTGGTCGCAGTCTGCCAGTGTTTCTCTCGATTTGTGATACGTGGCGTCAGTGGGGACACCAAAACTCGCTCGTGGTCTTTCTAGAGGCCAATGTGACAGGAGGATGCCGTTAGTTGTTCAGACGGGCTCGACTTATTTCTGCAACGTTATCGTCGCGTGCACAAATGATGAGGGTTGTAAGGCGATTGCACCATTATTAAGGTCTACAACCCGAAAAAAGATGCCATCATCTGCACAAGACGCAGAGTCAAGGGGAGCCCTGGACCCTTGCCACGCCTGCCCTAGGCAGTTTAGGGATGAAGGCTGCGCGCAGTCTGCCTGGGGGGTGTAAGCGAATAGGGCTGGGTTGACCCCGGGGTTGAGACTCCCAGGCGTCATCCCACACTAAGCCACCCGCTAACCGTGCCTAAAATATAACGTGGAGGGTTCATCCAACAATCCATTCGGTGTCTTCTCTCATTTCATGTGATCCAATGTGTTCGACTTCTCCTGGCACAGGTTTTCCACAGCGCTTGAGTACCACGGCATTGCAGATATGGTTCAAACGAACAGACTGCCCTTCAGTCATTCCTTTGTCGATTGATCCGAGCACTGCAATGGCTTGTTCTCCATCGACTGCATCCTTCAATGATCGTGCTATGATCAAGCCATACGATTGATGCGGATCAGCCTTCCACTCACTATTCCCAGGCGCCAGTATGACGAGAAGGTAGTCACTTGTCGTTGTCCCTTGAGCCTTTCTTGTTGGAAGATAGGGAAGGACTTTGCTAGGCAAAACTCTGCCAAATCTTGACGCCGCCTTGTTCGCCGCCTTTTCCAACAGCTTCACGGATGAGCCAGGCAGATAATTCCCCACGAGGTTCGCAATGGTATCTTCCGTTGGAGCATCATGTGAAATTGCGAATGTTGTTGCGTTGGCAGCAGACTTGATCTTGGTGCCCTCTTTGAAAGCAAAAACGTGGCCAGGATATTTGACTGGAAGACCCCATTTTCCATCGACCTGCTGCAATGGAACAACTTCTTCTGCTCCTGTCACAAGCTCCCCTTCGCCATGCTCACCTCGACGCATCAGTTCTTCTGATCGGTGTCCTATCAATGATTTTGGCGCCCACTTGAATCCATCGATACTCAGACGTGGATATGAATTAAACACGATCCGCGGATCAAATTTCTGGATGTCCTGGTAAAATCGAACCATGCGTCGTTCCGCCACATTCTCACCGGAGATGTCCAGGTAGGTATTTACATCTAGTCCCAGAGGGCTGAGGATACTGGATAGGCAGAGCGTCTCGTCTCCAGCACGAGTTGTCCGACGAAGCTCCAGAGAAAGGACGAGCGGTTCAAAGGCGTCCTCTGGCAGTGTTTTGACTTCACCTTCGTCATCCACAAATTCGATAGCCATTTTGAGAAACGAATACGGCTCGATCGCCTGTAATTGCGCATCGAAAAGAAATTTCGAGTATTTCCCCTTCGCCTTCAGCTCATTCTCATACTGCAACCTCCGCTCTTCGATCTCTTTCATGCTGACTGATTTGTCCTGGAAGCGATAGTAGACCTCCTTAGCCAGGAAACCTTCTTGATGTGTCCAAAGCCTCCTGAGCCAGGCAGATTGGCAAAGGCGTGCGAGAATTTCTGTGGTCGGTGCTGTGGATGGGATTTTCTGCAGCCAGGGGTCCAGGACAAGCACGGCGACAGCGTTCTTGTAGATATGCCGCATATTGGCGATGGATTTCTTGCGATAGGCCCTCAGTTGATCCTCAACGGGGACGCACAAAGTGTCCATCCAGAACCCCACGGTTTTGTTCCCGTTGCGACCAGGGTAGTCGATCTCGTCCACCATACCCTGGATGCGTTCAATCTGACATTCAGGCAGCGAGTTCTCTCTTGGATTTCCGAGACCATCCGACCAAATATGGGAAATGGCAACGTATGGCGGTTTCCTTTGACCCGTGATGTGATATTCGACAGACCACGTTTTGCGATATTGCGCTACCCACAGTCCATATGGAGTGGCATCTCGATCGATAATTTGGCACACTGCGTCGATCCAGTTGTGCATTGTCCTCTCTGGACCAAGTTGACCTCCCCAGCCGATGTGTTCTTGGCAACCAGGTTTGTGGTAGTCAGGAGCATGTCGTGTGAGATAGTTGGTCTCGTCCATCTTGAAAGCACACCCACTCTCGCTACAATCACTGTGAGCCTCCAAGTATTCCTGGGACGGGCTTCGTGCAGCTGCGAGGTAGTAGTGTCCATCCACTTCAAAGTTGTCCATTGTGGTTGCTACGTCGTACTTACACCATTTCTGTTCGAGGCGATGGCGTAGGAGAGACGATGTCGCTGTTCCTCTTTCAACATCCAACGACACCACCATGTCGAGAATATCTCCGGCGGCGCTCCGAAGCGTGCAACAAATCGCCATCATTGACATAGCCACTTTGTCACCAACTGGCCATGAAGGTCGAGGGATCCCTGTCCACATTGATGCCTTTGGAACATAAGTGCAGAAGCGGTCGAGTGTATTCTGTGCGAGCGTTAACATTTGACTGACAGCGTGCGCGGTCGCTTGGTCTTTTGGTTTTGTCCAGGATTTCTTCAGTTGCACCAGTAAGTCAGGAAGTGTGCTTGTGTCGACGTTGTAGGCATTGGGATACAGCAGTTTCTCCGTCGTGATGTTCATTCCAAATGCCGCGAAGAATTCGATGACGAGTCCGAAGAACAGCCATGTCTGGAAGAATTGTTCAACATCTTGGTCTGTTCGCTTTCCAAATCCGCTGTAGCCCTGAAGCTCTTGTTTGCTATATCCTTGTCTGGCGGGATAGCTTTCAAAGCCCTTGCCGTCGTAGTAGGCGTTGGGTTTCGCATTGTATGGTATCTGAATGTGGTCCTGACCGGGCGGTAGAATGAGATGTTCCATGACTTCGTTTTCGAACTTCAAGAGAAGACATGGCAAGGAGAAGAGGGACTGATGTTTGATATTTGACCATTTTCATCTTCAATGTCTATTCAGCTTCTCCGCCTTTGGCGACGTGGCATGTGGTGACAACTGGTTCGCGCAGATCATGTGTACGCAACGTGCAGCTACCGATTTCAGCTTCTCTATCCAATCCCAGCGTCGCAGAGTCGGTGTTTCCGGGTTTCACGTAAAAGCGCAATATGGGAGCTGGACTCGCTCATGCAAGGTCATTGCAGACTGTTTTCGACAGGTTGATGGTGTCTGACGAAGACGACGAGGGTTATGATCTAAGTAGTCACTTTCGATCGATATCTCTAAAAAGTCATTCATTCTACTGTGATGAAACAACATCGAGGTGCTATTTTTGCGCCGGCAGAAAATGAATGCCGCTGCCGCTTTTACAGCGCCTTTTCTTTCTTGCCCCAGCGCTCGATCAGAAATGGCCGTCCAGATATTTCAGACCATTGCAGCATCCCATCTCTGAGCGGTAACTCTTTCGGCTTCGGTATAACGAGTTCTGCAATATCGTCGCTATCAGTCCATCTAACCTCGTACGCTTCGGGACCTCGAATGGCAAGCTTCGGATTAAATCGATCGCACGCGGGACTCGCTTCAAGAGCTTTCAGGAGAGAAGTGATGCCCACGCCATGTGTCGCAACTAGCACGATTCTGTCCTCCTCATCAACCAGGGGACATTCGCGGGCGAGGATGCGGGCAAAGACAGTCTTGAGTCGTCGGACGAAATCGTCGAAATTTTCCACATCAGGCTGGCCGTCAGCGCTCCTCGGGTTGCTCATATCGATACTGTCATATGAACCGCCTTCGAGTTGCCCCAGCGATTGTCCTGTAAGATGTGAATCGGCTTGGACGGCCACATTAGGTCTGTTGGCGAGAATTGGCTCGATGGTCTGAACGATTCGAGTCAATGGTGAGTGATAAACGGCATCTATATTTTGACCCTGCAGCTTGCTGGCCAGGATCTTCGCTTCTGCATGTCCCTTTTCGGTCAGGCTGGTGTCTCGAAGTCCTTGAAGAATTTTATCGATATTGTCCTGGGTCTCCCCGTGGCGTACGAAAAGTAGACGCAATTTGCCGCTGGATGTATCCATTGAAGGGGTCATTCTGGACAAACAAGAACAGATATTACCGCTTGAAGGTACAGAATTGAACGGGACCGGGGCGACACCCTATCTCCCCTGCGAAGCGATTTGCGGGGCCGGACACCGATCTCCATAAGCCTCGGGCTAAGCGGCGTCCAGGGGCGGCTCCGCGGGTAGACATATGGGTAAAAGGTGTCAGCGAAGCGCCCGAGCATCAACCACGACAGAAAGCATCTTGTGTTCTTCTTATCCTCTCTCACCAAAGCTCAGGCGGGTGACCAGCCGTTGATGTCGTCTCGAAATCGTATCATCGACACCGATCCCGAGGCTCAAAGCAGTTCTGAAACCGCCAGTCAACAATAGCTCCGGGTTTGTACTGAGAAAAGGACCACTGCCCTTGGTTCTGGACCATTCATTTCCCATCGGCCCCCATTAGAAACTCAAAAACCAAGTGACCTTCTGGCATCCCAAGCGCGCCAATTCTGTCGCTTGCAAGAGATTTGACGGACGCCAACGACCATGCCTGATCAAGGCCTGCCATACGAGGCATTATCTGGGTGCAGATACTGGTAGCCCGACCATGCTGGTTGAATGAAGAGCCGCACGCCGATGTACGAGGTAGGTTCCGTTTTATCTGGTCCTCCCTTCCTCCCTCGTGTCATTTTCCTCATCAAACCTGCCCTTGTGACACGAATCACTCATTTGCGTTCACTTTGTTTGGGCCGCGTTCTCGAAAAGAAAAGGAAAAAGATGTCATCGTCAACGCCAAACTTCAATTTCGATCCCAATGTCTGGTACCAGATCGCCAACGAGCGGTTTGATCCGAGCGACGACTCGCTGCGCGTCGGTGACAGCCACACCGCGATCTACATGTATGCGACCAACCTGACCTCACCACAACAACGATGGCAGATCTTCCCGGTCGCCGACGGCGGCGGATGGAACTTTCGCTCCCAGATCACCGGCTCAGGAGCCTACATGTCTGAATGCGTACCGGGTTCCGCCACGACATCTGTAACCGACACCTCACCGGAGGACACCGACGTATGCATGGCCCTAGGCGCCGCAACGGATATTCAGCGGCGCTGGATCCTCTCAGCCAACGACGACGGTACCTTCAATATTATACTCAACAGCACAAACGTCCTGTTCCAGAACTACTACCTGTACGACAGCTCCACAAATGCCGTCGAGTTCACGAACGACACAACCGAGCTGGGAGTCAAGTGGTCATTTCAATCAATAACACCGATCAACGACCCGGCATTCTCAACAGGCATCGCCGCAGCTGCGACAACCGCGTTGAGCGCTTCCACTACTACCAGTGGTACCACCTCTCCTTCCTCCTCCACCGACACACAAACAGAAAGTACATCCTCATCTTCATCTTCCTCTTCCACCGCTTCCTCCACCCCCCTCGCCGACGCCTCGACCTCGAAATCCAGCGGCCTCTCAAGCGGCGCGTCCGCGGGGATCGGCGTCGGCGTGGCGCTCGCGGTCCTCGCCATCGCGGGCATATTCGCACTTCTATTCTTCCGAAGGCGACGGGCGCGAGATCGTAACCACGGCTCAATACCACACGTGGAAGCAGGCACGCCGGCGTCCTCCGCAGCGATATTTCAAGACAAATCCGCCGACGAGGCCGAAACACCTCATCACTATGGCTCGTACCACGACACAACACCGCCGCCGGCGGAACTGGGCCACGAGCCCGTTGCGGAGCTGGGTGGCTCGGAACACCAAAGACACGTGGCGGAGTTGGGTGTGGACTCGAATCGGTGATTTAAAACGTGTTTTAAATGTTATTTTATTCGTAGAGGTGCTTCTGGTACCGGGGGGGGGGGTCTTCGAATCTTTCGCGAGTAAAAAGAGGAGCGATACGGCTTTATTTAATGACAAAGACAAAGTCCCCGTCTGCTGCGGGCTAAGATACAGGATATGCGTGAAATGTCAGTACCTTCGCAGTTTGGGGAAAACTTCACAACCCCGGCGTCGTTGGGCAGGATGAACAGAACAAGGGAAAAAGCGGGTGTCTGGAGCTCGAGGGTAATCGACTCATCAAGGCCATTGGGATGACATGAAACATTTCTGTGGACATTCGTATATCATTTTTCCAAATTACTGGCTCTGGCAGTCCAAGTACGTACATACGTAACCGGGGGTCATTCATCTCTCATTGTTCTCATTAAGGCTGACGCCACGCACCACACTATGTTTTCATGCGAGCTTTGGTTCTTCATGTAAAGAATAATTTCTTCTGCTTCCTTGCACCGGCTGGATTGTTTGTCGCCGAAACACTGCTCCTGCTGGTTGAAGCTTTCCTCTTTACTCTGCTGTTGCTGCTTCCTATGGCAGACTTTGGTCTTCCGGGTCCGGATGGCTCGGGCGATGGTCGTGATGAGATGGTAGCCAAGGGAGCGGAACTGCCTGTGGCTTCGGCCATGACTTCTTTGATGGTTTGTCGTGATAGACAAAGATCGATGTGGCTGTTGAAGTTTTGGTCGTTTGCTGGCTGTGGGAGCTGGCAGATAGGACAGTCCCAGAGTTCCTCTTGTTGTTTGTCCGTCGGCACTGCGACGCCTTGGTTTCTTAAGTGTCCAGCCTTCGCGATTGCCGCGGGAGAATTGGGTACGCTGCCATATTTGTATCGCCCGAATGGTTCATGCCAGTCTGGGCCGAGATTTGAGGCATCCTTGGAGACGCTTGGATCTTGGTCTTGGTGTTCTTGACTCAAACGCTCGAGCTCTTCCATCTCCTCTTGTCTTTCTTGACGCGCAGCATCTTCGAACTCGGCATCAGGCCAGACTTCCCATTCCCCATCATCCGCTGACCTCTCGGCCGATGAAGTGGTGTTGATCACGCGCCGTCCAAAGAAATCCCCTTTATCTTTCTTCGTGCTCACCAAATTTGTGCAGCGTAAACCCATGAGTCGGAGTCGGAAATCGGGCATCTCCTTTTCAAGTTTCGCCAGCATAGGCAAACTGTAGTTATAGAGATCTTCGGCGAGATGAACAGCCCTCGGAGGAATAACCTGCCTAGTAAAGACTTCGTATGTGTGAAGCTTAACCTTGAGTACCAGAGTTCGTCCTTTCACTTCGACTCGAGCCATGTCTTTCTCTAGTTCCTCAGCAGTGTGTCTCAGTTTATCACGAAGCTCCTGCTTGCTGCTTATGTCTCGAAACGTGCTTTCTGTACCAACACTTTTACGTTCATACTCGTCCGCAGGCTGCACGGTGGTTCGTCCGAGACCTAGATAGGTCTGCACCAGGAATTGAAATGCTTTTTCGCCAAAGAGCTTATTGAGGTATGCTCGTTGTTCGTAGATGTCTCCGCATGTTTTGATGCCAATAGCGTCGAGTTCCCGCTCGAAGACTCGACCAACCCCGTTGACTTTCCGCACTGGAAGTGTAGATATGAACGACATGACAGCAGCGCGATCGTTGGGAATTCGAAATTGGCCGTTAGGTTTGTTCTTGTTGGAGCATATCTTGGCCAATTTGGCATTGGGAGCAATACCGGCTGAGATTGTAATCTTGCATTTCTCGTGAACCTCGTTCCGAAGTTGTTCAATCGCAGATTCAGCATCAATGTGATGAGCGTCGCAATACTCGGTGATGTTCAAATAGGCCTCGTCGATACTAGCACTCTCAAAGCGAGGATCGTACACGGCCAGGATAGCTCTCACCTCTTTTGCTTTGGCCGAATATTTGTCGAAGTTCAGTGGTAGACATATCAGCTGAGGACATAGCTTCTTTGCCACAAAGCCAGCCATAGCACTGCGGCAGCCGTATTTTCGAGCCTCATAGTTACATGTAGTTAGTACGCCCTGTCCGACAGCCATGGGGACGTTCTTGAGTTCGGGTCGATCGATTTCCTCAACGGCAGCATAAAAAGCGTCGCAATCGATATGGACCACATATTGTGATAGATCTCTTGATAACTCAAGTGAAGCGATATAGTCATCTGCTCGCCGTAGATCGGATTTCAGATCCAATTTATCTAGTTGAGCTTTTTGTTTGAGAATGCGCTCAATTTTCACGGTGAGGTTTTTGTCCCTGACCTCCTCGTTATTGAAGAACTTTGAGCCTTTGGAGGCTTCGTATATTATGTCTGATACTTTCTTTTGGTTGACGCCATCTTGACCAGCCTTTGTCAAGGATGGACCGAGAAGACTGTGTCGGAGGGAGTGGTGTTGGGACGCTTCAGGCAGCGGCGTTTGTGAAGGTTTTGCGGTGTTCGCATCTCGTGGAACGTCTTCTTCGCTATTGAGTCTGACATCTAAGGGCAGAGCATCGGATTGATCATGCAAGGTCATTGCTGATAAGATTCGGCATGGTGGTCATGGGGACCCAAACAATACCACAGCGCAGGTGATGGAATGGATTAGCGACGCGACGGAGCAGGGGAAGCGCGTGTTTAAGTGTGTGGCGTGTTGGCATTGACGTGACACTTTGCAGGGAAGTGCCTACTGGGCAAAGTGCTAGGCCATTCATGGCCTTTAGATAACTAGCATTGGCACCCCCATCCACTAAACCTTTAATGGCTACCCTTCTAGAGCGTGCATCCCGGCTCCTCAAACATCTTGTTGACATTCATTCAATTGAGACGCATCTGCAAAGCAATGACCACTCCTGCGAACATGCCGTCCCACGAACAATGACCTCCTTGCCACACAGGAAAGAGTCCTTTCCCTCGCGGCCATGCGAGAACGAGACCGCAGTCAACCCTCCCAAGTTTCTCGTTCTCGGCGACGCTCGCCCCTCCCTACCGCCATGCCTGTAGACAAACCAGCCAAACCGACGCCCTCGAAACCACTCACACCAGCCCTCAGCTCCAATTTTCGTAACGCTAGAAGTCCATTGACTCCAAGAGTTGCAGGGTCGCCTTCGTCGTCGCCGAGTCTGCCCTCTACCCGGCAACCGTTTGTTCGATCCAAATCGCCCTCGAAACCTGATCAGACCACTACGCCGCTGAACGGAAATATCACCCCCAGATCGGGCGCAAGAAAATCACGAGTTGGAACAGAATCACCATTAGCTCCATCGTCGTCTAAAGGGCCGTCTAATGGCCAGAGATCAAGAGCATCGTCAGGAAATGAAGCACAGAAACCAGGAGGTCAAGTCCCAGGACTTGGTATTACCAGTCCCCGGCTTGCAGCAAGCACTCCCTCCCTCGCGAAAATCGGCACATCGACTTCAGCACCTATAATGACAGTTCATCGGAGGGCATCGGCTGCAAAGAGTATGGTCGAAGTTACCAAAGATGTCTCGTCGAAATTTTTCCACGCCGACGAGGCCAAGTCTACCAGTGGAGTGTCAGGTCTGGATGATGGCCAACATTTCCCTCCAAAGCCAGGTCATTTCTTTGTCGGTTCTCCCCCACTGCCTGCCGGAGGTGACATTGCCAATGGAAAGGCAGATCCGGACGAGAAATTCTTCAGAGCTAGCGATCTAGCTCTGCAGGCGCAGGCGAAACGTCCTGTTCTCCCACATATACCTTTCGACAAGCTACACAGCCCGGTGCCTGCTACTGGACATGGGTATCGAGGTACTCCTCCCCAGTCACCCAAGAAAAGCTTTCACCCAAATCCTGAGCCTTCCTCGCCTTCAAAACCCGGTGTTCAACCAGCATCTACTCCAGCCCTGCGAACGACACCAGAACGCCCTAAGAGTACTGCTAGCAGTGTTAGCAACACCCAACCAGATGGACAGGGCCACCGAAAGTCCATGAGTGCGGGCTCGGTATCATCTGGTCCACTTCGCAAGTTGAGTGGACCTCGAGCACAGGCGCCTCAGCCATTGAATCTTCGAGTTGCCCCTGTAGTTTCTCCGCGGTTGGTGGGAACTAATCTTTTATCGCCTGTCACGTTGAGTCCCCGATCGATTAGTCTAAACTCGACGAATACGGTTCCTACTTCGGTTACAAGCGACACAGAACTATCCGAAATTGTAATGCCTCCAGCGGTGTCCTCAGCAGCTCCTGAACAGAAGACAGATCAGCCTACCACACCTATACAGCCTCAGCTAGAGGACGCCGCCAATGCGCGACGAGAACGCAAGGTTCTCGACCTGGAGATTTCAAACTCATCATTATTGGCAATTAACAAGACGCTAGAGCGCGAGCTGCGCAAACAGTCTACTGAACTACGGCGATATCGCCGTCTATCGCGGACTGGAAGGATATCCATTGCACCAACTACGAGGACGGTCTCGGAGCAGTCCACCTTCAGTCTAGGAACTGTCACTGAAAATGATGGAGAGGATCCAAATCTGTCCGATTTCGACGAAGATAGTGATCTAGATGAATTTGACGACGAGGACGATTCGTTGGCTTCCAATGAATCAGGATCAGCAATGAGCCCATCCGTTCAATCACGGCAACGGGCGAGAGACGAAAAACGCCTCATGCAAGATCTATCACGTCACCAACAACTTTTGATCGATTCGCAAAAGCTGAACCAAAGCATCAAACGCTGCCTTACCTGTACAGAGGAATTAATCCGAGAAGGAAACAAAGCGCTCGACTACAGAGTTGGAATAGGGGATGTCAAGCTTGGTGGCAGAGTATTAAATGACGACGAGCTCGATGAGAGGGGCTTTGTAAACGGCACAGACGAGCTGGAATCTAGACAAGGCTTGCTCAGTCCTAGCGTCGCAAAGGCCAACATCGATCAGGAGCAACTTTGGAGCCATGAGCTAACACCGCCTCCCCCATCTATGGAATCCGTACGAGAGTCGACTGGAATTGCTTCGCTAGACGAGCTCACCGACCTCCTGGAATCCGTCACTGCTGAATTGACACCTATGGAAAATCCATAACACACCTAATCGCTCGATGATTTCAGGAGAAGCGAATCAGGAAAACGAAAGACTGTTGAAATTTCTTCTCCTTTGTTTTGACGACGTGATGAATAGAACCACCCTACTACATTCTAGTTTTGGAGTTGGAAGAAGCGACCATTTTGTTATAAAGGGAATGGATCCGTTGGGAGGAAGAGAGGTTGATGGTGTCCTCTTGTCTGGTGTTGTGCACTTTGAAGTTGGAAAAATTATTTTGTTTGCTTGCTTTTATTTGGCTGCGTTCGGCCCTGAATTCAAACCTGAAATGATACCCATAATGTCGAGTCTTTGCTTTTGATCTGTCAAGGAGGAAGAGCTCTGTGGGAGGAGACAGGGTGGAAAGAGACGAGAGGCGAGTCGTGTAGCAGAAGAAGAACAGAATGGCATGTACAGTCGAGCACCACTGCTCGAGACATTTGGCAGCGTGGCAAGATATCCAAAGTACGATTGACACCACGCGGTGTATAACAAATTCGAACAAATTCGTCCACAGTGGGACTCCTCAGCAAATTTCCTGTCGGATGTGATCCCCGTGCTAAGGCCCTTTCCTACGCAGACAGAGTTGTCTCTCAGCGGGCCAACTTTCCACCATGGACATTTGCAAAGTCGCCGAGATTAGAGAGTCATGGATGGTGCTTACAAGACCTTCTTCAAAAGCTACCAACAAGAGCCCCTTTGAAGTGGGTACGGAAATCGCGGGTGAATCGGAGAGCCGCGACATGCACGACATGGGTGACTTGCAGCCTTGTCAGGAACCGGGTTTGCTTGGAAGTCTCCGGGTTTGAGCAGTAAGCACAGATCTATCCCCCCGAGATCTAGACAGAGACTAAAAAAGGGCTGATGGAATCGATATGGTCATCGGCCCCTTGGAACGGCCGGTACATCGCATACCTTCACAAGCCCGTGCCGGGATGATGGCCAACGATGATCAAGCTTCAACCTCATTCCATGTTGGGATGGATATGGACGAGAAGTATAAAGGAAATAGACCCGGCACATTGTTCCAATATCGCCAGCAGCAGGTCTTGGAGTGTTCCAGGAGACTACCGCACCCCTGATCGACATCCGAGCCTTTCGCAGACATGTTCACGTCCTACCTTCTTGGAGGTCTGGCCGGCCTAGCCACGGCCGCAGCAGCCGCTGCCAGTAACACGACATATCACTGGGACCGTACCGCCTCGACAGGCCACGGAACCCTGAGGACGCAAACAACACAAAACGGTACAGTGGTGCGGGTGACCATCCACAACCCACCCATCAACCTCTACGATCAGAATCTCGCACAAGACTTCTACAACTTCCTACAGTCCATCCAACCGCAACAACCCGACTCCGACGGCGCCCTGCACATAACCTGGCCCAAGGTCGTGATCCTGTCGAGCGACATCCCGGACTACTGGGTCGGATCTTACGACGTGAACCTCCTCGGCGCAGCCAACCAACTCGACAACGCCACCACCACGACCATCTTCACAGAGACACTAGCCGCGAACGCGCTAATCGCGCAACTCCCCAGTATTTTCGTCGCCGAAGTCAACGGCGCGGCGACGGGATCGGGCAACGAACTGCTCGTGACGTGCGACATGACGTTCGGCGGACCCAACGCCAGCTTCAGCACGATCGAGACCGCGGTCGGCGACCTCGAGGGCAACGGCGGCGTGCAGTACATGGTGCGCCGCATGGGCATGCACCGCGCCGCCGAGTACCTCCTCCCCGCGCAGGGCATCGGCGCCGTCGAAGCCGCCGCTGCGGGCTGGATTAACCGCGCGTATGGCAGCCACGCGGCGCTGACGAATGCCGTCGACGCCATCGCCCTGCGCATGAGCCTCGTCCCCGCCGCGGGCCTCAACGCCACCAAGACCGCCATCCGCGCCAACGGGCCCCCGGCCGCGCAGATCCAGGCCGACATTGCCAGCGTGCTGCGCGTCATTCCGGGCCTGGAGCAGCAGGCTCTCGCGGCGTATCTCGACGCGTCGGCGAATCAGAGCGCGAACGCGTTTACGAGCGATAATCTCAGGAGTCTGGCGGACTTGAGGCGCATTGTAGCGGATGTGCAGCAGACGGCGGGTTGAGAGTTGGAATTTGTTTGAGCGTTGATATGTAGGTTTTTCGCTGGGCAGAGGGTCTTGTTATCTGCGTTGGCCAAGTACAAAAAGGTAGAACAAAACTGTGCTCGTGGGCATGTATCCTTGGGTCATATCAGATATATATATACCGTCAGATTCAAATGTAGTATGTACTTAGATAGAGAGGTATATTACTATTTCATGCAGCCATGCTCGTGTCTTAAAATCCTTTCCCAAAATGCCCTCACATGAGGAACCCGTATGCAATGGCACCCGCAAATGCCGCTACCATCATGACCATATTAACATGAACATGCCCGTTTGCCAGGTTCTCATCCCCAGATTCGGAGGACTCGGAGGACTCGGACGAATCACTGTTCGGCTCAGCCGGACATCCCTGAGGCGTCTCGATCGCAACCTGACCGGCGCCTTGGATATACTCGGTGACGACGTTGCATCCCGTGGTGTCGCAGTTCTCAGCCAGCGCTGGACTGGGCACGAAAGTCCTCACGCCTCGCGCAGTCGAGTTCCGCAGTGACGTGCCCTCGGCATCCAAGGCCTCGACTAGGCCGTACTGCCAGAACCCGGGGGCGTCGAACGATGTCTCGAAACCGGTTTTGTCGATCGTGTCCAGCTCGGTCCAGTTGCCGCCACACGTGCCGCGGCCGTAGATGCGCCAACGAGCCACCTCGGTCGCGCCGTTCCACGACATGTAAAACATGGTGGGATCCTCGCGGCCCTCGGTGCTTCGTGCGTAGGTGTATAACGCGGGTCTGTCGAGCGGAGTGCCTGTGAAGTTGAACTTGTAGGCGCGGTAGTTCATGGGCCCGTTGGCCGCCACGTTGGCTTGCCAGATGATTTCACCCGACGGCAAATGCTCAGTCACGTACGGCTGCGAGCCCCAGCCGATAATGGCATTGGAGGTCTCCCAGTCGTCGTTGTCGCCTAGAAGTTGCATATTGCCCTGAGACGCGGAGATGGGGATGTCGTCAGGGGCTGGGAATGAGGTCAAAAGTGTGGCGCGCGGAGGATTGCTGCTGTGGTCGAGTCGAATGATCATGCCGCTCGAGATGTCGGCGGTGGTGGTGAAGCCGTTGGAGGCATTGTCGAAGAGGGTGATGATGTCCGTGCTCTCGTCGGAAGATTTCCACCTCGCGTCGTGCTGTGAGGAGAATGTGAAGTCGCCTTCGAATTCGAAGTCGGACTGCCTCCCTCCCAGTCTCCATATGATGCTACCGTCGTCACCGCTGACTTTGTAGATCGTGTTTGTGTGTCTTGCTGAGATGAGAAAATCGCCGTCTTCGTTTTCGTCGACGGAGTTGAGATGGATATAATCCCAGGGCGAGCTCGCACCGAACCCTGTGCCGGCCACTTCGGAGGTGTTGGGAAGGACGTAGGACTCGTCGAGACCAACGTGATCAATTGCAGACCATTCCCACAGGAGGTCTCCAGTGGAAACGTCGATTTTTTGAGCAATACCGTTTTGGATCCAACCTTCTCCCGTGGTTATATTAAAGTTGGACAGATCATACCGCTCTGGATGATAGGAAAGGATCAACATAGCCGATCCATCCGCGGTGATGGTGTTTTCGTGCATGTCAATACTCGAAATTCCGTTCTGGGTGTTCACAACAGTAGTTGAGGTGTAATTCTGATCTAGTATGTCGACGAGGCCCCGTCCATAGCCCAACAGTTGTTCACCACGGAAGAAGCATAGGTGGTCGCTCTCGTTGAAATTGCAGACGTGGAATGCATGAGCATTGCCTCCCCCCGTCGTCCCGTAACCACTCCAGACCAGTTGACCTTGCGTATCGTAGATCAGAGGGCTCACCTGGTCGGTTTGATACGGAGCTATGAAAATATATCCTGGCACGATGCCATCCTCAGAGACGGTGACAAACAGGGCGGGTGGTGATAGGTCGGGTCGCGACCTGAAGACCAGCACATCATCATCTTGGGCAGATACGGAAGGGAGGATCTGTGTCACTAGAAGTGGCACGAGGCAGGCAAAATGCGTGGGAAGGAGTTTGAGCATAGTGACCTGGTTGCCGGCCTCTGAGCCGCAAAGAGACAGTTATGGACCGAGAGATATAGGTGCAGGAAGCAAGGAAGCACGAAGCGCCTTCCCCCCTCCCCCCAAGAGATCATATACCAGAATGGAAAAAGAATATTTCCCCATGCCAACACGCCGAGCACACCCAGCCACCCTCCCCATCGCGGGACGGCGCGTGAAGCAATTGTTATGGGGACAAGTGCATGTCAGCCACTGGCAAGTAACGACTGTGGTTCATTTGCTCATAAGGTGGATGGAGAATCCGGGCAGACAGCGTGAGGGGATCTCGATGTATGCAGTTCAAGACATGGAGGAGCACAGGAGCCTCTGAGAGGCAAGGCTAGTCATGCATAGCGAGGACTAATGTCTTGGGAAACGACGTAACTGTCTCGCTTGGCGCAGGTACATTCTGCACGGGACATGCCAAGGTCTTCTCTGTGAATGGTGAGCCGAGATCTCTCTGCAGGAAGCTCAATAGTGAGGTGTAGTAGATGTAAACTCGACGCCGAGATCCGATCTGAGTGATTGTGATTCAAATACATCGTTGGGAGCAGAATTGCCAAAATCCGCGACGCAGCTATTTTCTGATCCAACTATGTCCACGGCAGCCAAGGCATTGCTACACTTATGGTCGCCGACTGATCCGATAGCAACGTTGAGAGAAGGAGCAGAGGTGGATAAAACATCCCGTGCCATCTTGGCGAAGAGAGATGGCAGATTGGCTTTTGAAGTTACGATGGGTGTAATGCATTTGTCTGACAAGGTCATTTTTTCACTGTTTGGGTGGGCAATTTTGGAGCTGGCGACTATCCTTCCCATGAAACAGAGACGTCACGACGGAATCCATTTTCGATCTCGGGAGTCGGCGCCATGGCATTCAACGCGTCATCCACTTCTTGACTAGCGCAGCCTCACCCAATTGGAACTTCTCACGTCATAGGTCGAACACATCTTCCACACGGGCCATCGAGACCACACACCTAGAGACCTTGTATCGTGCATCTGTCTGCCCTGCTCTGCTCCTGTTCATTTCGGTGCTCGTTGCAATCCACGTGATACGATGACGGGGCTGGTCTCCCCCCGGTTGACCTTCCATGTGCAATGGTCCGGCCGGCTGCCGAGGCTGCCTCCTCGCCTGACCTTCCAGGCTTGGCATCCGCCAGACTTTATGTCACCACCGGCGATTTTCCCACGATGACCTGGTCTGTTCCTGAGCCCGCATGTACTTGCCCGCATTTCGGTCCGATCGACACGGATGTCACAATGTATACATTCTGTCAAGCTTCACCGTCAGAAATTCTGCCTAAATGATATTTGGTATACCCCGTTATGCTGCCATATTGAGGGGTTAGAGCTGCCCATGGGGCTCCAAAACATAAACGCTGTAGGTGCCGCTGGTGGCTAGCCAATGCCTACTTCACTTCCATGGTCGAGATCAACGACTCAGCTGCTCGTGGTAGGGAAAGATGCCTTCAACACTCTACTTACTACTTTCAGGGCTTTTAACCTTCTGTGGTGTGACCTCGTCTGGCTATGCTGAATCTCTCTCTGTTGCGAACTCTTTCTCCAAGCGGGGACCGCCTCTTCAAGATCTGGTTAGTCGATCACAATCCTAATCGCCCTGATTGGCCACTTACAAGCCACCACAAAAGGTAACATGGGACGAACACTCCATGTTCATCCGGGGAGAGCGCCTCATGCTCCTTTCGGGGGAATTCCATCCATTCCGACTGCCTAGTCCTGGCCTCTGGCTCGACGTCTTCCAGAAAGTCAAGGCAACGGGCTACAATGGGGTCTCTTTCTACACTGACTGGGGTCTACTCGAAGGTCAACCTGGAGAGGTTGTCGCCCAAGGAGTTTTTGCTCTTGAGGAGTTCTTTTCCGCGGCCTCTCAAGCGGGAATATACTTGACTGCCAGACCAGGTCCATACATCAATGCCGAGACCGCTGCAGGTGGCTTTCCTGGCTGGGTCCTCAGGATCAACGACACTTTGCGCTCCGATACGCCTGGATATCTCGACGCAACACAAAACTATGTCTCAACAATCGGAGCCATCATGGCCAAAGCCCAAATCACCAACGGCGGTCCTATCATACTTTTTCAGCCCGAGAACGAATATGGAACTTGGCCTGGAGTGAACACATCAGATTTTCCAGAGCTGCCGCAGAAAGAATACATGGCCTTTGTTGAAGGTCAATTCAGGGATGCGGGTATCATCGTGCCCTTTGTGTTCAACGATAATCTCGTCCAGGGGAATTTTGCCCCTGGGACTGGTCTCGGTGAAACTGACGTTTATGGCATCGACGCCTACCCCATGCGTTATGACTGTATGTTCCATTCATGCTCCAACGTGCCTGTACTTATAGCCGACAGGCGCCCACCCGACCGTGTGGCCAAATATCCGTTTTCCGCGGGATTGGCAAATCTTCCACGAACAGCAGAGTCCGTCAACGCCATTTGCAGTCTTGGAATTCCAAGGTGGCTCAGGAACATCATGGTAATAGTTATTCACACCACTAATTCATGCATTGCCCTCAATCTGACTTTCACTTCTTGATAGGGGCACCGTTCCCCAAGACATGTGCAACGCCCTGGTCAACGAGGAATCTGTGAGAATCCTGTACAAGAATAACTATAGCTTCGGCGTCAAGATCCAAAACACATACATGGTAAGGATCTAGGAGCTGTTTCCTTCTGGAATGCAAACCCCGCAACAACGTATCGTCTAATAATCTCATCTCACAGTTCTATGGCGGCACGAACTGGGGCAATTTGGGGTACATGGGCGGCGACACCTCGTACGACTACGGCGCAGCCATGACGGAGACCCGACACGTATGGCGTGAAAAGTACAGCGAAATGAAGCTGCAGGCGAATTTCTTCAAAGTCTCGCCCTCTTACTTGTCCGCTGTGCCAGGGAATGAAACGAACGGGACGTATACCGCGACGGATGACATTACTGTCACGCCCGTCTTTGCCACCGAAGGCAACACGGGCTTCTATGTTGTGAGACATGCAAATTGGACTTCGCTTGATATCACGCCGTACAGCATGACTATCTCGACGAGCATTGGCGATGTGATGGTCCCGCAGCAAGGGGGGTATCTGACGTTGTTTGGCCGCGATGCTAAACTCTTCCTGACGGATTACGATGTCGGCGGGATCAATATGATATATTCCTCCGCCGAGGTCTTCACGTGGAACACCGACAGTTCCGGCAAGACCGTCCTGATTCTGTACGGCGGTGCCAATGAACTTCACGAAATGGCTTTCCCGCCATCTCTGCCAGCTCCGAGCGTGGCGCAAGGGAGCAGTACGTCATTACATTCAACGCACTCTGGCTGGATCATCCAGTGGACCGTGGTACCAGGCCGGCAGATTGTTACTTTTGGGTCGTTGCTGGAGATACATCTGCTGTGGCGCAACGACGCGTATACGCTGTGGACGCTAGAGCTTGAAGCATCTGCGCCGATCAGCAACTTCTCGTCACCTTCGAAGGACATGGTCGTAGTCAAAGGTGGCTATCTTATGCGCACGGCGACCATGGCCGATGCGAATCTCTATCTCACAGGTGATCTGAACTGCACGACGACGTTTGAACTCATCTCATCACCGTCGAAGGTTGAGTGTATATTTTTCAACGGCGTGCGACTCAACGCTTCCACAAATGGGCAAGGAAAACTAGAGAGCACAATCAACTTTGTTGAGCCCTCTCTATCACTGCCTTCTTTGACCGACCAGACCTGGTGGTCTATATCCTCTTTGCCCGAACTGTCCGACTCGTACTCCGATGCTGCCTGGACCGTGTGCACACACACATACACGACGAACCCATCGCTCAATCTTTCGACCCCAACCTCACTCTACGCGTCCGACTACGGCTTCCATACCTCCTCGCTCCTGTACCGCGGGCACTTCACCGCCGAGGGGACCGAAACCTCATTCTTTGCCAATATCAGCGGCGGCTGGGCGTTCGGACACTCAGCCTGGCTCAACAGCACATACCTGGGCTCCTGGGCCGGTGATCCGGGGAACAAGACGTACGCGCAGACATTCACCTTTCCGGAACCCATGATCGCGGGGAGCGACTACGTCCTGACGCTCCTGATCGACCACATGGGCCAGGATGAGGAAGCACCAGGTACGGACGCGGTGAAATTCCCCATGGGACTTCTCGACTTTTCCATCTCCAACCGCAGCAAAAGCGAGGTGGAGTGGAAAATCCAAGGTAACCTCGGCGGCGAGAACTACATCGACAAGGTTCGCGGGCCGAGGAACGAAGGAGCCCTGTTCGTGGAGCGCATGGGGTATCATCTTCCATTCCCACCCGTCGACACTGCGGCATGGACCGAGAAGAATCCCATGAACCTTACCGGGACCACCACCGGTCCCGGGGCCGTCGAGTTCTTCGCCACAAACTTCACACTCGCGATCCCCGATGGGTACGACGTACCGCTATCCTTCGTCTTCAGCAACACGTCTGCCTCTTCGCCCGCCACTTCCTACCGAGCCCAGCTCTGGATTAACGGCTGGCAGTTCGGGAAGTACATCTCGCATCTGGGGCCACAGACGTCTTATCCTGTCCCCGAGGGCATCTTGAACTATCAGGGCGTCAATTGGGTGGGCATAAGTGTCTGGAGCCTCGCCGGCCCAAGCGGCGCACCGGCCACCTTGGACGGATTGGAGATCGTCGCGAACATGCCGGTCATGAGTGGCATGGCGAGACCCGCCTTGGTGGACAGTCCGGTCTGGACGAGCAGGGAGGGGGCATGATGATCACATGTAATAGCTTGTAGAGACGCTGTCACTGTAGAGAAAGCAGAGCAAGTTGAGCCGCAGCAACTCTAGAACAGCATCATATACATCCAGATCGGGAAAGACTCCCCGCCGCTTGGCAGTTGGAGACACGGCAAGGCTGGACGAGGCTGAGGCTACGTATCTCCTAAAATGCAATGCATTGTCGTCAATAAATCTCCCGTTGACTTTATTTCCCAGTCGACGATTCCTTCCTCCTTCGTGCACTTTAGACGTAATCATGCGTCTCTTCTCGTTCGTCCCGCAAACCCTCCTCTTCCTTACCGCGTTTGGTTCGTCAGTATCCGCAGCGTCATGGACATTCGCAGACGGTTCCTTGAGTGTGACGAGTAAAGCCTCCAAGGATGGAGCACTTAAAGAGAAGTACGTCTGCCCCGCGAAGACACAGCACGCCTTTGCACGAATATACACACCTCATATACGTTAGACGAACTTAGAGAATCAAGTACTCACAACCTCACTTCATGTTCGCAGACTTATACCATCCTCTCCTCTCACGAAGCCCGTCCCGCTCGGCAGCTCAGATACATTAAAGATCACCCTGACGGTGCAGGAGGGCAAGACAGCCAAGAGACCACATCAAGCTTTTTTGTTATTACAAGATCAGGCCGGAAAACTGGATGTGTCGTACCCTTTCAGTGTTAAAGAGAGTGGGAAGGCCGTTGTACAGCTGGTACGTCTTCCTCTACACTACCGCCCCGGCTACACAGGCTTGCGTATATCGAGGAGGAGCCGTATTTGAACTGGCATGAGATGCTCGCTGGCCTAATACCAGAACACGAGTATATGCACTTACAGATCGCGAGTGCTGGGATCCACGCAACCCAAGTCCTCTAGATGGCATACGCCAACTACACATCCACGCAGAACAGGAATTCAATACTAACACTTCCATCAATCTTGGATAGGCCCAAAAAGAGCTTCCGACCCAATTCCTCGCCTCCAACACCTCACTAACCGCCTCCGTAATCCTCGCGTCCATGGGCACAAGTGCGTCAGGATACAACTCTCCCGCTTTCACATTGACGATCCCGCATGACAGCAACGCAGCCCCCGTAGCGGTAGAGACACCGCTGCGATACGGCAAACTGCCTGAGATCCACCACATTTTCCGCTCGGATCCCAAGAGCCCTCCGCTGATCATTTCATCCTTCTTCCTCCTAGCCGTGCTAGGGACAATACCCATGCTGTTGGGTGCGGTACGTTCTCTACATTGTTCTAGTTCTCGTCTTTCTTGAACGTTATTTCCGCGGTTACCAGTTCCTCCCCTCGACTAACTCTTGAAAATTGAACAGTGGCTCTACCTAGGCGCCAACGTCTCAGCTCTCCCAGCGGCCCTGTCGACCTCGCCGGTCTCGCACGCCGCTTTTTTGGGGTCTATCGCTGGCATCGAAGTCGTCTTCTTTCTGTACTACACCAGCTGGAACTTGTTTCAGACCCTACCCGTGCTGAGCGTGTTGGGAACCGTAGCGTTTCTGAGCGGGTCGCGCGCGCTCACAGAAGTGCAGGAGCGGAGGTTGAAGGGGACGAGATGAGAGAAGCGAAACAAGACACTGGGGAGATGAAGGGAGAAGGGTGGTAAAAAGGAAGAAGTGAGAAGTGGAAACATGGAGATACAGCGATCGAAGTGGCTGCTCAGCTTGGCTTAGCCACCCGGGCTCGCGAAGCACGGGCATTTGCACCAGACGGTTCGATAGGAATGGGATGGGAAATTCCAAAAAACATACTAGGTTATGGATATGGCACGGGGCTTGTAAAAATACAACCAGAACAAAAAACAACACAACAAAAGTTTTCGCCCTCACCTCCCTCTACCTTCGAAAAAAAAGAGACAGTAAAATGATATATTCGAGACTGGCAGCTGACCTCCTAACAAGGAAGCAAGGAAGCAACAGCCTCTGCCCAGAGCGGAGAGGGGATGCAGACACAGACACATCTACGAGTATGGAAAAGCGAGGTATGCTCACCTTCACGATTCGGTATTACCAATCGCTCTGGATTCGGATCTTACGAGCGCGTGGTCACGGCCAGTTCACTCGGGAAGATCAAAACGAGGCGACATAACTGTGAAGCGAACGCTGAGAAGGTGCGCGAAGCTCCTCGCCTATTACACCAAGTCCTGGTCAAATTCGTTCTGTTCTGGTTTTTTTTTTTTTTGTTTTGGTTCTTTTGCTGTTTTTCTTTGATTTCCTCGTCGATTCCCTCTAAGCAGTCGATACCCCGGTGTTGAGCTGGACAGGACCATCCAGGAAGGTTTGGGCAGCGGTGGCGGCAGCGAGGTACCAAAATTGGTGTATTCGTCACGCGCCGACATGACAGAACAGTGCTTTCTCGATGTCTGTCGGTAAAGGCAATTGAGTTATTTGGGGCTAGAGGAGAGTGAGGAAGTTCTATTATCCCACAGATACAGACTGATCTATATACAACTGGCTATATATACAGCTTCTGCCAGTGACTGTCCTGTCCTGTCCTGTTCTCTCCATCCGTATCTATCCCAATGCATGCTCTATACATCAATGCTAGGTTTCATCTATACAATATTCCCTTCGCCATCGAACGCCATCTATTCCCATTTCCCTCATCCATACTCGCAAGCATACTACCTCACGCCAAGAAACAACTCTTTGAAGTCATCTTCAAACCTCGGGCTGGGTCCAACTTCCATCAGATCACCTAATACGCACTCCATACTGATATGCCTGCAATCTTCTCCATCTTCCCACATCAATTACTAACGCCGATCTGTCATTGAAGAAAATGAGGCCAACCATTTCAGTCTGACTCCACATATATCCTGGCCCTGATCCGGCAGCCTTTGGGGCACCTTAAACTCTGATCTGGAATGCAACTGGATATCTGATGTCTGATTGGAGACCAACAAACGACACGCCCAGGTAGAATATGGATATGCATTCGACACTATGATATCTTGGCGAAGTTGTTGGTGTATTGCATCGTATCGTGGATATCGGTCCGGCAGACTTTCGTCAAGCTTAACGACAGGATCAAGATATGTCTTTCGGGGGCCGATGCCCGAATGGAACGATGCCATTGATTATTGATTCACAGCCAGGAAAGTCCCGATCAATGATAGCTGTTGCTCGACGTTTTCTTTTCTACGAGATCCCAATTCGGAAACATCCGTGTCAGATTACCCGTTCAATTTGTATTGTTGCCCATGATCTGACTGGCAATCTTACTCCTCGCACGGATCTTCTCACCCTTGAATAAAAGGACCCATGGCACAAGAGTCAGGAGGGCTGCAATGCCTCCCAGTAAGCTGGCAGCTGGCGCGTAGCCAAGATTCTTGAACATCTGATTTGTAAACAGAGGGAAAATGGCTGCGAAGAGGTTTCGCAAGAAAGATTGCGCTGCAAGAGCAGAGGATGCATAGCGATGATACACATCGGCCAAGTAGTTGAAGACCGCCAAGTAGATGACAAAAATTCCCATCTGGGCACATCCGATGGCGAGAACAGGTGAGACCCAAGGGATTGAAGAAAATGTCGTCCAGCCGAACCAGAATAAGCCGATGGGTAGTAGAGGGCCTTCGACACAGGAGAAATATAATCGACCTTCTGGGGTGCTGTTAAGTTTTGGCCAGCGTTGCTTAGCCAGCTTCTCTTGATAGATAGATAGGAGGGTGGCCAGTATTGAACCGATTGCTATTGCGGAAAACACTGCGCCAGCCTGGTCGACATCGAAGTTGTGGCGAGTAGTAAAGACCAACGGGATGACTTCAAAAGTCATGTAGAGCAATGCCCATGCAAAAGCCACCCAGAGAGAAAAGAAGAAGACCACTGGTTCGGTGGTCAGAAGCTTGAAAGGGAGAGTTAGCGACAGGTATAGCATCCTTGCTAGTGATGATCGGTTCTCGTCTGCAGCTACCTTATAGCGAAGGCGAATTGGCCGCCTCATCTTTTCGTCAGCATCTGTAGATTCTGGTATGCTGTTCTCGAGAGTCTCAAGGTATGCATTGAGAGCCTTGGCTCTGCGACTCAATAATACTGAACCACGAGTCTCCTTGAAGAAGACAATGACCACCACCAACATGATTACAAGGGCAATGACCTGGTGGTAATAGACCCAACGGAAGCTGGCTCGTCCAATAATGAATCCGGAAACCATGGGCCCCATCCCTGTACCAGCTAGAGCTGAACCACTGTATAGAGCCATGGGGGTATTTCTCTCTTCAGCATTGTATAAGTCAGACACAACTCCGCCGACCATGGTTGCGAATGTACTGGCACCAGTTCCGACCATGACTCGGCCAATGATCATGCCTCCAAAGGTAGGAGTTGTGGCACAAACAATTTGACCAAGCAGAAAGAGAAACGCAGAGCCGATAAAGACAGGTCGTCGGCCGTTAATTTCAGAGAATGGGGCAAGGAACATTGGTGATACAGCAAATCCCATGGCCCACGCGGTGACACCAGTGTTGAAAGCAAGTTCCGATAAATGCCATTTCGCTCGTTGAGGATTCGCTGCTATCGAGTAAGAGCCGGCACTGTAAGCTGCACAGAAGGTACACAAGCAACACAGAATCAAGATGATGGTCTTATGGGTCGATGACCAAAGGAGTGGTGACTCGTATTTCTTGAGGTTGGGAGGAGGGAGAGATGCTGTGACGGAGAAATCATCGAACGGAATATGTGTGTTGAATTCGAGGTATTCATATCGAATACCATCTACAGTGAGTGTATCGGGGCTTTCATTCACAGACTTTGACTTGTGAAGAGGAAGATCCAATTCAGGCGATGATTCGTCCTTTACCACGAGGCTGTCGGACATATCGACTTTATCTGTGGTTGTCGAAGAGGGCAGAGTCGATGACCTCAACTGCTGCTGGGAGTGTCCGGCCATTTTGCGCTGCGAGGAGTTGTCCTTTCAAAGGGTCGTCCTCATCGTGCTGGGACAGCTCTTATGAGGTTCTCAGCTCGGGGTGGAAAGTACGCGATCGATTACAAAGTGACCCTGGCCAGGAGCGTAAGTGAAAAATGGGAAAGAAACAGGGCGTTTTGCAAATTCAGTTAGCTAGGTTTAGCAGGTGCGAATAACCAACGAGCAACATGGATGGCGATTTCTTGTTACAGGCATACCCCAGCCCCATCTCGTCAACCACGCATCCGCCCATCTCACTTACACTCCATGCCTGTGCCATACCGGATAACGGCAGTGCGCGTGGCCGGTGGTCCATTGCCGTGGAGAGTGACCTAAGAGGGGAAGGATGTTCAGGTGTGGTACCAAGCAGAAAAAATCCTGCGACTGCTGGGCCAGTCAAATGGCATGTCGCTCGCGGAGTCTTGACCGACGACATTCATCGATGGCTTCCACGACTAGACGAATTGTGGTTAGAGAAGACACGCCATCTATGGTAATCGACAAATGACCAGATCAGAATGTGAAAGTGGTGGAGCCATCTCTAATCCCTGATGGAGTATTCCCCGAGATACGACCGTTGCTTCTGCAGCGAAGCGAAACTCTTGAGTCACGCGTCGTGCCTCTTGCTTCATTGTATATAGCAAGTGACACTCAATGAAGCAACGAGCCCGTATTTCTCGGTGTTCGGGTCTTCGGCCATCGTGCAGCCTCGTCTTCGATGGACATGGGTCGATGACTGTGTCCGTAACCAACAATCCCCCACGTGATTTAGCCCGTTTGTCGACTAGCATCACGAATGTGGCATAGACGACGCCCTTCGTTGACATATACTTCGCACATGGGCATCCAGCACAATTGACTCGTGGAGTTGACAGCCACTTCGTTGCTAGCTACTCACCTCTCAGAGTCCACCACCAAATTAAATGACTCCGCGGCGACGACCTGCGAAACCGCTGCCAACAGGAGCACAGAAATTGTTGACGGAGTTCGTAAACATGGGTTTTGCAAGAATTCACCAAGTTGTTTTACATAACAGTGTGGAAGTTGTGACATTTCAAAAATACCTGGCCGACATCGGCGTCGATGAGGCAGCCCTTCTTTTCCAAAAATGCAATCAAGTGCCTCAAGATGAGGTATTACCAAAACTCCGCGCGAGATGCTCTCATATCCAGTACATGGATCCATGCCAAAAGGTCGTTGCTTCATGTCTGATCAATGCTAATGAAGTTCCAAACCGAATGAACTAATTTTGGGCCAAATATCAGTAGAAATTGGATTACAAGGAATGATACCCAAGAGCCACAGCCGCAGCCGCGGCCGCCCAACGAGGTAAGGATCGAGTGCCGCTGTTCTCTATGTTGACAGTGTGCAGAACTGGCTCTGGGTTATACTCTCGAGGCTGCGTCGAGTTCAGCGTGCCGTCCCAGCAGAACCGGTTAAAGCACTGTGTGCAGGCGTCAGGCACCGCAGTATTTGTGCGCTCAAGACTTCGGCTCAGGATCGCGCATGCAACGCAGGTGGGCCAGCTTGAGTCCCGAGTGCCATTAGCCATCGTTGCCACGTCAAACCCGTTCAGTATGATGGCATCACGCTGTGTATTGTTTGTTGAAAGTTGGAAGGTGGAGATGTTGCTAAATGTCACATATGGCGAGTTTGGAAGGTACACAACCAGAGGAGGAACCGTGGTGCCCTCGGTAAGATTGGATGTATTGCATCCGAAGAATGTAGGGCGATTGTTCAGACCAAGATTAACGAATGTGTTGTTGTCCGGAACACTGGGAAAAGAGGTACCGTTGGATATCTCACTCAAAGAACGCTCATAGGTTGCAACCATGGACGCTCCGTTGGGCCAACCCTGGCTGGTATCGGCGGAAGAATCAACCGCGAATATAACGTCCACATTGCGGGTTGGCTGAATAAGTGGATGGAGAGGGATGTTCTGTAGGTCTTCGCCGCCATCAACAAGCGTCAATCGAGTCGAACTGGCTCCGGGGTTTGTTGTCGGGTTGTAGTGATAGAATGGGTTCGGAGTATAGTCAGCAATATCGTTGTTGCTTTGGTCAAGCGCTGTTAGAAACTTCCCAATGAGGTCTTGTAGCGCGTCTGGAATGCCTGTGCCATTCAACTGGAGGATAAATTGATTGAATAGAGTTGACGATGTGCCCATAAGATAGCCTGCATTGTCGAATCCAACCACACATCTGTCATCTGTTGGCACTCTGCCAGCCGTGAAGTTGGTGCCCAGATGATTCAGTGGCACGAATCCAAATGCTGTCGGATCCCATGTACCCATCTCAAAAGGATTGAATTCATAGATGCTCGCATTGGTCGAAATGATCTTTTGGTTAGGGGCCCGTGAATCGGCAATGATTATCGGGAAAGGGGTGTCGCCACTATTGAAGGGCTCGGATATACCAATGGAGGACCAAGTGTAAGCTGGTCCACCCTCAGTAGCATTTATGAGCTGGTAGGATAAGGCGCGACCCCAGAGATCGGTCAAGGAGGTATCAAAGCCGGCATCAGCTTTGTCATCAACATCGCTGACCAAGTTTGCATAGTATTCTGCCGTATTGAAGATCTGAATACCACTTTCCTCGGGCCCTTCAAGGATGCTATTACCAAACTCATAAACGGAACCAGAGGTTTCGGCTTGGAGGGCACCAACAGTGGTAAAGTTGTTGATGTACAGAGAACCCACTAGCCATGAGCCTCCACTGAGGCCGGAAAGATATGTTGCTGATTGGAGCAGTCCGCCTAGTTTTCCATTGCCAGTATTGTTTGTAGTGCGAGAATCGAAGGCTTTGAGAACGCCCGCCCCATTCATGAGGGCGCGCCAACCACCTCCCGATACCGCAATGCCAATGTTGGGCAGCGCAGAGCTGTTGGAGGAATGCCTGGTAATGTATTGTCCAGCATCGAACCCTTCAATGTCGATTCGACCTAATAAATTCTCGAGAGCGCTAGTAGTTTTGTTCCTCCTTCTCTCCAGCCATTGTGTTTCATTTGATGAGAGAGAGGCTGCGCTTCTCACCACGGGTCGATTGGCAGGACAGTTTTGATAACTGGGTGTATAGCCATCGGGGGAGTTTGGTAGACTTCGCCGCAGTAGGCTTGCGGATACTAGAGAATTAAGGAGAGTGTTGTCATCAGGTATGGCATTTGCTGTCGTCCACGTTAGTGAGTTGACAAATACAGATCACATAGGCTGTAACCTACCACTCGCTTCGACAGCGAGCACACCTGCAACTGTGGCGACTAGCGGGAACTTCATAATGATAGTCGTGTGATGGAGGTCTCAAGTGGTAGGGAGTGTGACAGGACGGGTAGAGATATAGGCAGAGATACAAACCAGACTACCAGACTCACTTGGCTGAGGCCTGTCACCAAGACGGCGGTGCTCAGGGCGATCTCGCAACGGTTCCTCAGTCCTTCAATAGGACTGTATCCTTTCGGAGGCAGGGCTGAAGAATCAATAAATCATATTTCCAGGGCGAGCTGAGGGTATTTCCACATTTTCCTGTGGTGTGGATCTTCGAAGAAACATCCGAAAGTCTGAGTGATGTCAACTGAAAAGATGATTGATCATGAACAAATCACGCAGGAGGCTCAGCATGATAGATGGGTCAGTGTTGGGCCAGTCGTGATTATGATGGCCATGGCAAACGATACTTCACCATCCGCACTGATCCGTTGAGTAAGGCGAGCGAGTGAAAGACCGAGTGCAGAAGTTATTACGACGAGAGAACCGAGCGCTCCGAAAGCGATGCAATGTGCAGTGAATAACTCAAAAACTTTCCAAGGATGGCTGCGTGGCCGCCACCAGGAAATAGTTGCATGATCCGCCCACAGAGGCGTCAATTGTGGTAATGTTCACTCCCGTTTAAGCCCCATTAGGCTCTCGCTAAGGCTACGGTTGGCTGAGGCCCAGATCTCTCGAGGCGCCCCCCTGGGCATCCCTTGCGAGATCGTAATACATAGCCGATTACGAACTACCCGTACCCGTAGCCGTAACCAACCCTAGACCCAATGCCTGGTGCAACGCAACGCTCTAGGCATCAGCATTCGGGGGTTTATCATCCGTATGCATTCTCTACCATATGCACAAAATACATATGGCGTTTCCTCCGTCGGGCCTCAAGGCCACCCCTGGACCATCTGCTCGCATGTACCCATAGCCCCGTTTATTGCATCACTGGAAGGGTGCTTACGGTACTTCTGAAACGTCATCTGCGGATTTATCAAGTCTTCACCTCGTCTTGGCCTACAGTATAGCCACTCGCAACTCCCGTCCTGCCCTCCTCAATAAGACCTCCTTGAGTTTCATTCTCCTCGTCGTACTTGATTTCGAAGTCACTTCCCAAGCCACGCCAAGATCGCTTCTGAGCAAGAAAGTCGGCAGCAGGAGAGGCAATCCCGTTAATGCTTATTAGGCCGCCGTTTGATTTCTTGGCCAGCGCAGTTGAGGCCGACCCGTTTTGGCCTTGAAGAAGACCATGTCGATTTCTCGGTATAGGTCGTGTTCGAGAGACATAGCGACCCGTCCGAAGGTCGAATTCAGGAGGTTCGTCCTCCGACTCCGACCCATTGGCAACCTCACCGTCTTCAGAATCATTTGGAACGTCTTGAAGAGCCCCATGCCGTCCGTTAGCCTCTGCAGTCTCCAAGACTTTCTGAAAATCTCCCCTCCATTCTCCAGTCCAGACTCTCTTTTCATCTCCCATCAACACCATCTCTAACTCGAAAGGCGTGATGATGGGCCTGAAGAAGTCTCGGCTGTCCACAAGAGAGCTCTCCCAACAGCCAATTACTACCCACCCGCCAATCTCTGAAAAATTTGCCAATTTGGCCGGGTTGAGCTTTCCCACCACAAAGAGGTAAGATTTCTTCCCAGAGCGCGAGATTAGTGACTGGATATGAGAAAGGATCGACAGGTAGTTTTTGACGGAAAGTGTGTTGATCAATATACCCCAGGCCGATGTAGTGGTGAGGGAAGTAATAAGAGCATAGCGTCGCCGAAGAAGCTGTGCCGTTGATGTTTCCAAGCTAATGGACGACGCTGTAACTGAGGAGTCCGTGCGTTTGCTGGTTGGGAAAATCCTTATGCTAGCCATGCGAGAATGCAGCGTCAGAAGGAGGGAAGTCGGAGGGTCCGAGATGTGGAACAGACTCCAATCTGACAAGGATGAAGGATCATGGCTGACTGAAAGAGGCACCGTCCGATTCGGTATTGCAGATGAGGGATCGTGAACAATCGAAGCCGCATAAAGTTGGGTATATCCAAGTCCCTTCAACTCTTCTAAAAGAGGCTGTACATGTGCTGCATATGGAACGTCAGCCGTCAAGATTGCCTTTGTTTCAAGATCTGGGAATGCCGTTTGAAATGACTTGACTACGTCTGTCAGTTCGAGGTCCATAATTGTGTAAACGTGCAGGACAGACAATCTGGCGGTCGGGGATAAGCAGGCCCTGCCGTAGTGTATCACAGCATCGGCATTCACATGTTCCGCGGCAATCTCGTCGACACAACACGAACCATAAGAAGTGTCTGCTAGTATCGTGAGCTTGACGGGGGCTGTCTCTTCGATCGAGAGTCCTGACAGTGGTATTTCATCCAGGTCAGCCGGAACTTTGGTATTGCCATTCGGTTCGCCAGAGTGCTGTTTCTTTGCTTTATCCTCTAGCCCTTTAGCCAACAGTTGATATACTCGTGTCGAGTGGGAGAGCATCAGATCTGGAAATTGAAGTGCCACACGTTTCCATCTCCGTTGTCGAATCTCTTCAATAGTTCTTTTAATTTCATATCTTGTCTCAACTTGCTCATCGGATAGAATTTCTGCCTGTGCTTGTGAGATTTCTGACAATCCTTCTGTCAGGATGTGGGAGTCAGGCGTGGACAGTACAGGCGGTGCGGTGAGTTCATCAGCCATAACAATGATGCGAGACAGAGTTATCTGTTTGAATTTTAAAAGGCCTCAATTTCGTTCTTACACCAGCAAGCGGCCTTTGAAAAATAAATGCAAAGATTGAAAACTTGAGGAGATCAAATGCTAACGCCGCTTTACCGAACACAAGGCTGCCAGCCTTGCGATGCTTAGTCATTCGCTGGGCTCTAAATTTCACCCGCTTCGACTTGTTTTCCTCGCGTGATCTTGTTCAATATCAAGACTCAAGTACAATCAACATGTCTGTAATATTGGAGCTTTATCATGCTGTTCAAGCATGCGCCAGTGTGCTGTCAGCCTTGTTATCCGTGATCGCCATTTACAATCTCCGTCAATGGGAGCCTCAAACCCAAACAGCGTCACGCTATTCGACCACAGCTGCTAATCAACTTCTCCAGACGAGAAGTACACAGACGAGCGGGATCCTAGCTGTAAGTCTCACACATTATCATGATAGAGCTCGTTGCTAAGCAAAGTAGGCGCTCTTGTCTCTGCTGTGTTCCATCATTTGTGTCATAACCGTGTCCTCCGGTCGTAACGCCACTCCATTCTCTCTCAGCGCCCTCAACGCTGGAGCACTTTACCTGGCCTACAATCACGTTTCAGCTTTCTGGCGAGACAAAGCCAAAATGCCTCTCGCACCAAGCTACAACGAGGGGGTGGCTTCTTCTCAACAGATGTTGAAAATCCTCGGTGGGCTAAGTGTGAGCTGGGCGGTGTCGACAATGGTATATCTGTTCCGTGCTTTCCTATATTGACGGAATGGTCCGGGCCCTGTTTGTCAGCTGCCAGTGTTTTATAGGCGGCTCGCTCCCCTAAAGCTTCTATTTCGACCCTTCGGATAAAGTCTTTCGCTAGGCGATTCCAGACAGTGGGGGGTACTCCAACCCTCGGTGCATCTTCCGGCATTGCCCCACGAAAGCTGATGCATCGAATGATCAGCGACTAAAACCCTCTCCCGACGATTGAACCAGACTGCGGGGTGTACCTACTTCAATCTCTTAAATTTCTTACTCTCTCTCTCCACCACCTGCCAACAGAATTCTTCCTTGTCTAAGATAATCGAAAAGTCGCAACTAGCTCTATTCCCCAGCCATGGATCCCTTCGAGTACAACGCCAACCCAGGCCGAGTGGTGTTTGGAAAAGGCAGCATTCAGAAACTCCCGGAAGAGGTCAAACGGTTAGGATTTAAGTCACCTCTCGTTCTCTCAACGCCTCAACAAGTCAGTCAAGCCGAAGAGCTAGCCAAAATCCTGACCGATGCCTCGATCGAGCCCGCCGGCGTCTACAACAATGCCACCATGCACACTCCTTCCCACGTCACCGAGGAAGCCATGGCTTTCATCCAAGACAAGTCGGCAGACTGCGTCATCTCAATAGGAGGAGGGTCAACAACGGGTCTAGGCAAGGCCATCTCTGTGCGGACAGGTCTGCATCACATCTGCGTGCCGACAACCTATGCCGGAAGCGAGATGACGCCTATTCTGGGAGAAACACAAGATGGCCGCAAAACCACGCGCACGGATCCAAAGATTCTCCCCGGCACGGTCATCTACGACGTCGACTACACCATGACCCTGCCCACCTCGCTCAGCGCCACATCCGGCGTCAACGCCATCGCCCACGCCGTCGAAGCTCTGTACGCCAAGAACAAGAACCCCATCATCTCCCTCCTCGCCCTCGAGGGCACCAAATCCCTCGCCGAATCGCTACCAGAAATCATTCAAAACCCCAACTCCCAACCCGCACGCGAGAAGGCACAGTACGGCGCCTGGCTATGCGGCGTGTGTCTCGGCTCCTCTTCCATGGCTCTACACCACAAACTCTGCCACACCCTCGGCGGCTCGTTCAATCTTCCACACGCAGAGACGCACACCATCGTGCTTCCTCACGCCCTCTCCTACAACGCCCCCGCGATCCCCGACGCGATGGAGAAACTTGCCTCTGTCTTGCCCGGCAGTGACGGCGACGCCACAAAGGGATTGAACGTGCTGTTGGAGAAATTGCAGGTCAAGCGAGCGTTGAAGGACTACGGCATGAAGGAAGAAGATATCGACAAGGCTGCCGAGATCGCGGTCAGCAATCAGTATCCGAATCCCAGGAAGGTCGAGAAAGAGCCGATTAGGGAGTTGATACGAAGAGCGTGGGCCGGTGAACCGGCGCGAGCGGATCTGTAGAGTTTTAAACCCATTGCGGTTGTCATCGAGGGACTTTGGGATAGAGAATCATGTAACAGTCTTCTTCAAGCGTAGAAAACTCCGCGAAAAAAAATCGCCAAATTCCTATATCTGATTCTCAATAAGGGAGTGGGGGATCCCAAGATCAAGTCAAGTAACAGATTCCACCTTCTCTCCGCCTCCGAGTCTCGTCAAGCAACCTCCGCCTCAATGACAGCCTCGCTGATTCGGTCTCCTGGGTAAAAGACCTGCGTGATCTTCAAGCCGGCCTGTTCGAGATACTCACGGTGCAGCGGCAGGGTCCTCTCCATGCCGCCCAGCGCGGTCATCAAGTTCATGTCTTGTGCAACCATGAACTTGGACGGATTGGTCTCGGGCACGATCCAGTCGTTGATGATCAGGCGAGAGTAGCCTGGTGTCATGGCCTCACGTAGCCGCGTGCAGATCTGCACGTTCAGCTCCTGCGGCCAGTCGTGCGTGATGTATCGGAGGTAGTAGCATCGCGCTCCTGGTTTGGCGATACAGAGGTCAGTCTTGTGGCAATTCTCGGGCGCCATTCGGGGGACAAGCAGCGAATACCTACCTTCAATTGGTTGTTTGGTGAAAAAGTCATGTTCCATGACCTCGACTCCGTCCGGTGGCGAGGATGGAAGACTTTGTGCCAGATCTTGAACTATGAATCGGCCGGGAAGTTTGGGGAATTTGCGTTTCAGTGCTGCTGCTTGATGGCCCAAACCACCACCGACATCTACCATCATCACGGCTGAGGGATCTCGGCTTGCTTCATGACCCAGTCTGTCCAAAACCGGGTAGAAATCGCACCAATCTTTGTGGCCGACGTTCCAATTCGCCATGGCGACGTTGAAAGCATCGAGCAATCTGGGCCCAGCATTTGGAAGTAGCTCCCACATAGGTTTGGGGGTCTCCCCGGGTTTGTTCCAAGCCTTTTGCAGAGCAGAACTTGTCTGGCTCGTGGGGTTGTGCCATCCGTTCTCTTCCAGGTAGGATGGTATGTTGAGCCATACGGGTGTCAAGAATTCCAGACTAGATTTCCAGTCAGTTATCACTCATGGCCAGTCACTCCTGGGAATGGGAACTACCAGAAGATCATGATTGCCTCAAACTTTCTCTGCGTAAACGTGTGCGAAGTTTTCGTAGGCCCGTATTGCTGTCTTTCTTTCTCTTGAACGGCTCCATACGAGGCAAGGCAGCGTAACAGTCTCCCTTTGCAAAATTAGCGCCTGAATAGAGCCTTATGGGATCTTTGAGTCCACATACCGATAAGGACTGGATCTGCGTTGCACGCGGTCGCGATGTCTTGGGTAGAAGAGGAGGTCGTCTCGTCGAGCACTTTGAAGAGCCCCAGCTTCGTGGCGGCACTAATGGTGATAGTTTCTATGACCTGCGTGTCAATTTAGCATCAAAGTCTCGCTTCCAAACACATTGCTAGATAGAGAGACCGACTTGGAAGGAAAGACGCTCCACCAGGTTATCTTCTCGTTCGAGATCGAGAAGTAGTTTCCGAGCTTCGTTGAGCATTTCCTCACGCAAGTCCACGTTCTCTGCAGTAGCAGGTGGAAGTGATCGTCGCAGCTGCCGGAGCTGTTCAATTGCAGTCGTCATTTCTGCGTTTCCTCCTTTGAGAAGATTGCGTTCCGATGCCTCGACCTCGTTGAATTTGCACGGAGCGATCGGCCGTTTCGTTGTGACATTCTCTTCGAGACTGGGGCTTTGCGGCATTATATGCTTATGCTGTTCCATGATCAGCTACTGAGCAACCTTCTGCCTCACTGTTAGCGCCACGGTAGTACTCGTATATGCTTATGCTGTTCCATGATCAGCTACTGAGCAACCTTCTGCCTCACTGTTAGCGCCACGATAGTACTCGTATATGCTTATGCTGTTCCATGATCAGCTACTGAGCAACCTTCTGCCTCACTGTTAGCGCCACGGTAGTACTCGTACTTCCATGCGCTGAGACTGTGTTGAGAAGCTGATATCACCCAAATCTGGGCCAATGCGTGAGGCGAATCATCTTCTAAATCCGGTAGCCACACGAAATTGTTCACATTCATAGTGTAATCGAATAATATTGAGGCCGGCCATATTCAATGGAACGGGATTGGCTGATGCCACTGGAGAGCTCGTTTTTTAGCCTGGAAATCTCGTGACTTGACAACCGGGGAAGAATCTGAGCGCCCAATTCGGAACATGGTTATACGTGCCCCCTCCAGGTATGGATATGGTCATACAAAGCCACGGGCCGCACGTCATGCACTCCCTGGTACGTATAGCGATGTCGGTATCTTGCTCGACCGCAAAAGCTACCACAACAGAGATCGCTTCAGGAGACGGTACTTAGCTGTATTCTGGAGTTTTCAAGATGTCCTTAGGAGAGGAAACACGGCATCATCCACATCTCAAATCTCATCATGCATATGCACTCAATCGCGAACGTCACCCAAGTTTCAAACTTTTTCCCAGTAAAGCCGTGGAAGATGAGTCGTAGTTTGCATCCAACAAGACAGTCACTCACTGCACACCATTGTCCGTATGATTTGCAGACGGGAGAGCTCGCATTCGGTCGAACAAGACCCTGGTAGCCAGCAAGATTCATAGATGCCACAATCGGCCAGAGGCGGCACTTGCGCTTCGGCCGAGGCGTTTCTTAGGTATATTGGACTTCCACAGTACTTCGTATCGTATGAGGAGCTCGGCTAAAAGTCAGCACCAAAAGGTCAGGCTGTGTCAGATCGGCGGCCAGTGCGCGCACACGACAATCTCCAGGAATGTCGCCGCCAACTTGGGCTAGTGGGATTCCTTCCTTTTCGAGCCGGATGACTGATTCAACCTGTGCAGCGGCCGAGCAGTCATCAGTGTATCCGCAATTGCGATGATGGATGCGGAGCAGCTCCAACGCCCTGCGTCGCACCATCGGGGCTCGACAATGAATTCCAATGAGCCAGAGTGGCGGGAGCACGCCAGGTATGATACCAAAGTCCATGTCGTTAGGGTTGCTGACCTGTCGGTAGGTCTGTGGATTATGGCAAATATCGTAGGAAGTCAAAAGCATGTTCCGGAATTCATCCAGGTGCTCGTCCCAAGCCATTTCATCCCTTCGGCGTTGACATTGAAGCGCCAGACGTAACATATCGTGATAAGTTTGGAGCAGACGAAGTTGTATTGATCTCGAGTTGACCAAGAGCCAGAGTCGCGTGCGAATTGAAGGAACTTCACGCACCATGCCTCCCAAGCATTGATTCCTTAATGGAGACTTACGCATTTGGCACAACCCGTCTTCGTCTTGTGGTGGGGGCGTTTCTTCGGTCTTGGAACCACACTTCTCAGGTTTTTGGAGTAGAGATTCTCCGCCATCTGAGTGACGGTGAATCCGACTGCTTGAGTTCTCTATCAGGTCCAAGTTCGTATCCGTGTGGCCTTATGGGAGATGGCATTGAGTTGATCAGAAGTTCAGAAGAATTGGAAAGAACGCGTCAAGTTCGAACGTCCAGCTGAAAGTGAGTTCGTAGTATGAGTGATAGACTGCTGAACACTCCGCCCTAATTGAACAAATGTATGTTCCGCCGTATTCAACTGTTCCTCTCCGCTGAAGGGCTCCAGAGGTCCTTTACCCCTTTGCTCGTAGTCTTTCGACTTTGCCCTTCCGTATCCACAGACACCATCCTCGATGACACTCTCTACGTGGACGAAACATTTCTAGCAGTTTGAACCAGGAGTGGACTCGAGATTACTTTCCTAGGGATCAAAAAGGGTTCTAATCTATGGACGTTCTTTCGCTCTTCTAAACACGCAGCACAGCTCTATCTGTTGAAGAATGGATGTAACATATTATTGCAACTGAACACCACTGAGTCAATCCATCTTGGCCCAGAAATTCACAATGCCCTTGACAATCTCGTCACCTTTCGTGATGGGTACCTCGTGTCCAGCGTTCGCAAATGTTAGAAACTCAACGTTCCCCTGCAACACGTCCGTCGCGTCTTCGATGACCTCGTCCTTGATTATGATCGGGTCATTCCCCCCCAACACAATCAACACATTCTGTTTCTTTTCGGCCGTCGCGTTCTGGCGCGTGAGTCGTTCGCCGATTGTGCGCCAGTGCTCGTGTTGATCCCTGACCGGGCCGTAGCGAATTGTCGACATGAACGCGGCCACAAATGCCGGATATTGATCCAATTGCCACAGAACACAGTTTTCGACCGTGACATCAGGACGGGATTTGGAAAGCACAGCCCGTGAGTTGGACTCGAGGTTGACTTTGGCTTCCGCCGCAACAGCCGCGGTGGCAGCATCTGTGGGTTTGGTACTCTCGCTGGCAGGTTTCAACGGTGCAACCATCGGACTCCTCAGTCTGCGTCGCACAAACTTCTGTAGGATACCCTCGGGAATTATGCCTTCAGAGTACAGCAGCACACTGCTACGACTGATATGATGCGGCCTCAGCAGCCCCGCGGGTGCAAAGAGGATCAAACTCTCGACCATCTCGGGGAAATAGCTCGTGAACGTCGCGGCGATGCCTCCGCCCAGCGAATATCCCACCAGGGAGAACGTCTTCCACGAGATCGGTGACGACGCCATCGCTAGCATCATCTGAGTCGTGAACAGCCGAATATCATGCGGCAAGTCGCCCGGAGTGTCCGAGTAGCCACGGCCGAACAGGTCGAACAGCATGACGCGACAGCCGGCCTGCTCGACAAGCGCATGCGCAACACCTCCCAGCGATATCGCCGGGGTGCTGATGCCGTGCACACACAACACCCGCCGTCCGTCTTCCGGCCCAAACTCGTACACACGGATTGTCCCATACGGCGTGTTGACATCGCGTGCGCCTGGTAGCACGTCAGGCGGGTAAGGGAGCTCGGCGATTTCTTTACTCGAGAGCGATGGCAGCAGTGTTGCGCGCGGTGAGGTGATGGTTGACGGTCGCTTGTGGCTCCATAATCCACCAGCCAGGATGCCCAACGAGAAGATGCATCCACTGGCCAATGCGAGGTGGTGCCATTGTAATGAAGTCGGGATGAACGAGGGCGAGAGTGAAGTCATTTTTTCTTGTTTGGTTTCCTTTCTTTTCCTTTTCGACAAGCAGATGTGAACCAGACAATCGGGTCCCTACACCCCGTGCCTTGGGATTTATATCAAACTTAAAGGCAGCCCTGGGAAATCGGAAAGTCCAGGAAGATATGCACGGAGCATGGGGGTCGGCGAGAAGCTTGTTTGAGGCCCTGCAAGTTTAGGCGTCTCTGCAGAACTCCAGGCCTCGGCTATGTCCCTTGTGGGTGCCCGTATCTCGCATTTTTGATGTGGGTTTGCTTTGATTTGTTGTTGGGAGAGGCGGATTTAGCCGCTTGATCATTAATAGAATATTATCTTCTCATCCAGACCAACGAAGCACATATTGAACATGAACAAGTAGGAAGCGGTGGTGCACGGTTATATGCGCAGAGGGCATTAGAAAGAATACTCTGCTCCGGCCTAAATATGCCTGTGTTTTCCAGCAACGTCTTGGGATGTCGTTTGCCACCTCCAGCTCTTGAAAGACGAAGGGGTATCATCTCATAATACATCCTGAACACCTTTTGCCATTTGCTTTTGTTTTGGATCGCCGACTGGACCATGCGATCAAAGAGAGAAATCTAGCGCCTTGCCTCCAGATTTATCCTTGCCTTTGTTCCTTTTCCGTTTTTTCCGCTTTTGTTTCGGCCGATCATCCTCGTCACTACTGTCGTCAATGTTGGAGTCTTCCTCGTCGCCTTCCTCGTCATCTGAAGACATATCGTGTTTCGTCGGGGCTCCTCTGCCACCACCAGGCAGCCCCTTTGCTTCTGTCCACACTTTGACAGTTTGTCCACCACTGGTTATCATTCGCCCTTCGATATCGAATCCCACAGCAGCGACACCGTCAAGCTCGTCGTGTTTTGCGTCCATGTCTGCGAGTACTCCATTACGACCGATCCTCACGAAACGCACCTTGCCGTCCTCGAGACCCGCCGCAACGAGCTTCTCGTTCATCTTCAATTTGCCGCCGCCAAATCCGAAAGGGACTTCGGCAAGGCTGTCGATGCTGAGGCCAGTGCGGTCGATCACAATTCGCTCATCCAAATCACCCCATACGCCTCTTTCCCACAAGCTCATCACACCATCACTTTGACCGACCAAGATCTTCTCGCCAACACTTGTGCCACCCTTCTTTAGCCCTTGTACTAGAGCCACACTTGTCAATTCGATTTCCTGGTCTTCACTTGTCGCGATTGTGCCTTTGCGGAGATCTGTCACGGCAAGAGTAGTCCCGCCCACGCTGACCCATTGTTTAGAAAATCCGCTTGTAGAAGCCTCGCTTGGGGGTAGAGGCACGAGAGAGTTGATATGTTCGTCTCCATGAGGCATCCAAGTCTGACTTGCAGGAGTTGCTATATCTTTCCCGTCTTTTCTCAAATCGTGCAGATACAGCCTTCCTGAGTCTGTACCAAGTAGCAGAGTCTGCGGCGAAGGAGCGTGGAGCACAGTAGGTCCGTCAATTTGTTCCACCTGACGAAAATAGAATTTGCTGACCACTTTGCCGTTTTCCGTTGCAAATGCTTTGACTAGTCCATCTGTTCCTCCAGAATAACATATTTCTCCATCGTGACTGAATGTGAGACATCGACATGAACCTTTGTGTCTTCTTGTGCTCCAAATTGTGTCGATCGAACCGAGTCCACTTTCGGAGAGGCTAGCCGTAGAAGCTCGGCGCAAGGAAGGTATTATCGAGCCATTGACCAAAGAGTCATTTTTGGGAGGAGAGGAGGGAGAGTCGTCTGCCGAGTCGTTTTCAACCACGTCGGCGTCCGAGGGCAGCTTGTAGGCCTGCACATGTCCCGAAGACAGCCCAACCACAAACAGAGGTTGTGTGGGGTGTACTACTTGAGTGAAGACGTCGGACTGGAGAGGGAGGGTGCAGATGGTATCGAACATGGTAGGACGAAATCGAGATCAAGACATGGTGAGGGTTGCCAGTGTTTATGGACAAGTGCCACGGTCGAAAGTCCAGGCAATTCACACAATAGAAGCTTTAGCTAGCCGAAGGGCCGGGGAAGCAATTTTTCCGGGCTTTAAAATGCTTATTCCCGCCCATTGGCTGAGCCTAGTGCGCCCAGTGAGCCCCGGAGACGCCTGTTCAGGTTTGTCTCTCTACAGACCAATCATCCTCTTCGGTGACTTCTTGTTGCCTGTTGACTGTACACAGCGAGACAGCTAACCAGGGCTATGCTATGGGATTTTGGTGATTCGCATCTCTTACACCAGCAAGAGTAGTACTTCAAGGTACTATCACGGTTTGGAAGGATTTAGCATCAGGCTCCTACCCCGGAGAGTGGCCTGCCTTACGACTCCACCGTGTTGCCTAAGTGCCTGACAAGATCACAGAAACATATGGTGCAATAAAATATATACCTGCTCAGTACCCGTCCTCAGCCTGGAACAAGTTTGTGCACACATTTTCTTCGGTCGCCATGACTTCTGCGGATATTCTTCAAGATGACACGGATGTTCGAGTTGACGAAACGACGGCTCTCCTGGCTCCGTCAGCACCACAGCCTACGTCCACAACCGATGACCACGAGAGCCAAACACCAAATGGCGGCACAGACAATGACCAAGAGAGACCCCTCCCCAAAGATCAGATCCTGTTTCTTTGTTTCGCACGGCTTCTCGAACCACTCGCCTTCTTCTGTATTTTCCCATTTGTCAACCAGATGATCTATGACACTGGAGAGGTGGCTAAGACTGATGTTGGATTTTACACGGGGATGATTGTGAGTCCTTTTCTTGGAATCGCTGTCGCTTGAAGGAAATTTCTAAGACAAATCTAGGAGTCGCTCTTCTCGGTAGTGCAGATGATTGTCATGATACCTTGGGGCAAGGCTTCGGATTATTTTGGACGCAAGCCTGTCCTCGTCATCTCGTTGGCCGGCGTGTCCTTTGCTACTGTGTTGTTCGGCTTTGGGAAGACGATCTGGCAGATTATTCTCTTCCGTTGTTTCGCTGGCCTTTTCGCTGGTACCATCGTGTCAGTTGTTTTAATGGATGATCATCACGCTTCTACACTTGGTGTCTAACTTGAACCTAGGACTATCCGAACCATGTTCACCGAAATCAGCACACCCAAAACACAGGCCAAAGCGTTCAGCTATTTCGCTTTCACGGGTAACTTGGGTATTTTTCTCGGCCCTTTCATAGGTATGGAACGCTCTCTCTTGTCTTGGTCGCTGTGGCCAACACATAATTGCAGGTGGCGCTCTGGCATCGCCGGCCACGGAATATCCCAGGGTTTTTGGAAAGATCAAATTCTTCCGAGACTATCCCTATGCACTGCCTACCATTGTGTCAGGCTCACTGGGAGCGATGGCTACAGTTACTAGTGCGATCGGCATCAAAGAGGTGAGCCATTGTATCTTCATTGAATGATACCCGGAACTGAGAAAGATTGTCATGACAGACACTCGCCAAGACGGACAACACAGCTAACTCTGGTCGCCCTAAACGCATGTCTATAGCAGAATTGGTCCGAGCTCCCAATGTCGCCATGACACTCTTCCTGTATGTGTATATTATGATTTTGGCTATGAGCTATACTGCTATGGTAAGTTATTCAGGCCTTTCATGGATTCTCAATGCTTCCCAACCGCAAGCAGTCGCTGAGTGTGGTATCTAGGTACCTGTATTCTATTTCACGCCCGTGCATCTAGGAGGTTTTGGATTCTCTCCTTTGATGATATCGGTTTTCATGGGGCTTGGCGGCCTTGCTCAGTCACTCTGGTTGCTCATCGCCTTCCCATGGCTCCAAGCAAGGATGGGCACGAAGTGGATCATGAAATTATGCGCAACGGCATACCCGTTTTTCTTCGCACTCTATCCAATTTTCAACCTGATATTGAGATACAAACTCACGGTTCTTTTCTGGGCAACAGGCCCATTAGCTATCATGCTTGGCTCTGGAGTGGCCATGAGTTTCACAGGTATTCAACTTGTTTTGAACGACGTGTCACCGGGCCCCGAGGTGTTGGGTACCTTAAATGCACTAGCACTGACGCTAGTGAGTGGCACAAGAGCTTTCTCGCCTGCTCTGTTTGCAAGTCTCTTTGCGACCAGTGTGAGAAGCGGCGTACTAGGAGGACACGCTATCTGGATATTGATGACGGCTCTGGCATTGGGATTCACTTTCATCGTTCGGTGGATTCCGGAGTCAGAGAAAGAAGATGCTCCAAAGCAGAATGGAAGCGTGGGGGCAAATGGAATCAGAGACGAGGAGTAGTGGCTATGTGATCGTGTGGGGGAGACTGATATTACAACGGGAGGAGTTCTTTAGAAAATTGGTATCCGCACCGCATGTCGCCGGGATTAGGAAAGAGATAGATAGAAGGCAAAAATTTGAAAGATAGGGACAACCACTTGAATGATCCCTACGCAGATGTTGAGTCATAAAGCTGCTCAGCGTGCTGAAGTACGAGTACTAGTAGCCTTGCGCAGCCTTGTGCCAGTCATGGCTCTTTCCGTTTCCCCGCAAAGTAGCCACTAATCCAAACTGGGGTTGCACAAAACACGGCACACGCGACACTGGCGGGAGCGTGACGTGTCAGAACCGAGGAAAACTCCCGATGGAAGGGGCGAGTCTCACCCACAATAATAACTTTTCTCCTCCTGCTTTGTCCTTTCTTCACTATCCCTGTCTTCCTCCCACGCTCGATCATTCACATCCCACGAGCATCGGCCGATACACTACAGCTTCCCGCACGATCTTAGCGTCGGTGACTTTGTCCATGAATTCGACCAGAGCGGCCACCCTTTCGTGTTCGTTCTTGAAACGCCCAAGGCCAACTTCGCCCTTGACCTTGCCTTTGCGGATTCCCATGACGGTCGAAACTCCACTGCCGCGACCTCGGAGGATGAAGTCAGTGACACTGCATCGGCTTTGGAGGAAATTCTCCATCATACTCTTTGTTTGAGCGGACTTGTCGTTAGATGCTGAGTTCATTCTGTTCTCGTCAGTCACGTGTACGCTGCACAGAATACTCATCTCATACTTGGATTCTTCGATTTCTTTACAAATACAGTTGTAGAGTGTTTAGCGAGTTGCAGAGCTGTGCTCGAAAGCGCAAAACTTGGACTCATGCCAGGCATGGGAGGAGAACAACATCCATCTTCTGTCAGCAAGCCTTTTTTGAGCTACTTATACACTTCCATGGCAGGGTGTGCCAAAGGGCCGATGGCTTTCACAGCCCTGAGCAACTATTGCTGGACTTGTCTCGAGCCCAGCAGCGACTTACTGGTATTTGTCGGATGACTGTCTGCGCATGCGCAGAAAGCGATTCTTGATGGTAATCCGACTGGTCATCCCACGTGGGATGGGCACCTAGATGGGCGGAAGCCTTATTTCCCCAGAAAGGCTGCCGAATCGATCATGCCAATTATGGATCTGCAACAGGACCTTTGGTGGTCTGACGTCGACACAGTCCTTTCCAAACCGCTGCTTTCGGGCGGCAGGTCAAGGGGTCCATCATCCCCGGGAAAAGAGAGACACATCGGGCAACGAACACGAAAGTTACACAAATTCATCCCACGCACTTTGCGTGACTTCCAGTTGGCTCGGCGTGGGCACTGGCTTCCGTCAGGATCCAGGCTACACTGTTGCGTGGTCTCTGGAAGGTCGTTGTATCAAGATCAGCTCACTGACTGCTGATCATGTCGTTGTATGAAATTGGTTACCCTGTGATTTGAGTAAGCCGCGGTATTCCTAGGCCGCAAACTAAAATGACGGATGGCTCGAGTTCAAGCTCGCACACAACTCGCCCGAGAAGACAGGGGTTCCAGGGGTACGTAAGGGGTAATAGCCAATTGAAAATCGAAAAGCCCCAGTTCCCCAGACGGCACCCCCAGAGTTCTGTCAACCCACCACACAAACCGGGCGTTTTGGACTCAATTTCTGTTTCCGGATTCTCCCGACCTCTTACCAATCAACAATTTTCGGTTCAGTCCTGTAAGCTCGACCATGAGTGTTACGATACAAAGTACTATATACCCTGTGCGCTAGCACACTGACCGACTTTACGGGTGATTGACAACGGGGAAAGACGAGATGGAGGGTGGCATAAACGAGCACATGACAAAAGGTCACAGCCTTATCATCCGCCGGGCTTGATCGAATTCCATGTCATACTTGCAAAATCGCAGACTGTTCAATGTCGCCGTGAGCATATGCACTTCTGAGATTTTGCTCCAGCATCTACTGCAAACGTATCAAATCAACCCACCTTTCCGGAAAGCATTCTGCCAAGAAATGGAGATCATGACCTTTCCACACAACCAATCTCATCCTGAGAACCCGACCTGCCTCTCTCTTGGAAAATGGAGGAAACTGAACTGGTGATCATTTCAGATTCCTATAACCTGGGGCGGTAACCTGTCGCGGCACCTTTTGTTGGCAGATCAACACCCCAGACCAGTCGGCAATCCCAGTTTATCCTCTCCCTGTCCTTGACAGCAAGTGATCGCTGGGAAGTCCTGACCACATTGGGAAGATGGAATTCGCCTATATTTCCTTCACCTTCCAGAATCCATCGTCTCGAAATTTCCATAGCAATCACATCGCCATCTCTTTCAGCGTCAAGTGCCAGGAGAACACCGGCCACGATCCAAGCAAGCGAGAACATGAGCTGCCTTCCCATGGCCAAGGCAGACACCACGTCGCTACGCCTGCTGGTCAATTCCTTGGAAAACTCTGCCCAGGCTCTATCCAGCACGCCGCTCAATTCTGCATCCTTGATCTGTGAGGCTGCCCTCGTCACCCAGTCACCGAAAGTGGAAAGATGTCGTCCGTCCTTGTTCAAGAGGTGGCGGACAACCTCACTGCTTAGGACGTTTGTGGTGCCTTCCCATGTCATGTTCGCCGCCGTATCACGCATCAGCCGCGAGATGTTATATTCAGGCTCTTCTGGTTCGTCCATGTATCCCACTCCACCCATAGCTTCTTGGCATTCTTGCAGCGAAAGAGTCCCGGTCTTACAAATCACGGCTTTGGCAGTTGCAGTCAGAGTCCTCAAGATTACTTCTGCTTGCTCCCCTGGGGTCGGTAAAGGAACGTAGCCGCCTCGCTGGACGTCCTCCGGAGGGAAGCCGTTGTCTACAAAGCTCAGGACGGCGGTGGTGAAGAATGCCAGCTGCAGTGCTCCTCTGTGCTTCACCTCCATGTTGGAAAGTATTCGCAGATGCATTGGGAACGTCCAGAGCGGCTGGTTGATCGTACTTCGGGCCTTTGCAAAGTTTTTTGCAATAGCCATCCCTCGGCGCCAGCATGACAACGCAGTAATGAAGTTGTGTGTGCGTGTCACATTCAACAACAGCGCGATGGTGGCAATTCCACGATCAAGAGGTCCGACAAGATGTGCTCTCACATTCTGAAGTTCCAATTCTGCCGTCGGAAGCTCTTTCGTGCCCATTTTGTTCTTCAGACGATGGATGCGAATTCCGTTGGTCACCTGCTCCCTTTTGCCATTGACCGTGACGGTTTTTCTAGTCGGCGCCACGAATAGGCTGAGTTGGCCAGATTCAGTTTTGGCTAGTATAAGAGCCATGTTGCAGTCAGTCGCTGATGAGAAGAATTTGAATCCAGAAAGGAGATAGTCTCCTTCTTCGATGCTGCCATATCGCCCTGTTTTACTGGATAGTGGGGAGTATACCGCAATAGTCTCAGAGTTCTGTACATCGCTACCTCCCGGTCTCTCGGTCATCCATTGCGACGATATCCAATTTCCCTCTTCTCGACTTGTCAAGAGCCGATATATCTCGTGAAATGGATGGTCTGCTGGCACTGACTTGAGCTGCTTGGACATCAGGCGGGCTGCTCCACTGGTCATCGACACAGGACACGAATAAACGGCCGAGGACGCGGAGTAAGTGTAATTACTGGCCAGTCAGCGAATCCATGAACTCAGGTCAGTGTACTCACAATGCATGCTGAACGAGTCTTCGATACTGTTTGAAGTCTTCCTCGTAGCCAAGTGCTATCACCCTTCGACGACAATCAATACCCAGTGCATCCAGATTTCAAGACCGGGTTATCAACTTACCCATTCCGCGCTCCCCATCTACCCAATTGTTTCCACCCGTGAGAAGTCACAAGTCTGTCATAACGGTAGCGCCCGCCCCATACGTTGTGTGTCTTGACGTATGGCTGCTGGGACTCGGCGTTGGCTATATAATCATTGATCTCCGGCGAGATAGCCTCTTCCGCAAACTTTGTTAGCTGTGGGCTGATCGCTTCTATGACATCTGGTGGAAGATAGGTTTCAAGAACTCGCTGATATACTGAATCTGAGGTGAAGGGATTCCCTAAAGGGAAGGGTGCCAGAATAAACCCGGTGTCTACTGTGGAGGGCACGAGACGGGACATGATCATGAATTTTGGTGTTGATGACCCAGCAAATCCAATGTCAAGATTGTGAGCTATTTGACATTGTCAGACTGATGATATATGAATACTTGCTCCCCGCAAGTCGTCTGCCGAGGCCGCAACGCAATCGCCGCAATCAGCCGTTCAGCTCCTTGCTACGCCGAGTTGTTGCCCACTAGCAACGAAGAGGAGCTACGACCATCAGAGTCGATCTTGTTGGACCGTCATAGGAGCAGGAGTGAGGCGTCGGCGTAACACGGCGACTTCGACACGAGACACCGCGGAAGACAATGCCTCTAGAACGAACATCAATCTCAGAATTGTACATTACCCCCAAGCACCTTGCCGACTCGAACACTGAAGATATCGTTTTTAGATCTATACTTACACCTCGTGGCGAGACGTCGATATGGATTCTACCCAAGAATGCGCCTCACGAAAGCAAGATCGGCCTGGACCTCACTGCAGAGACAGGAATCCAGTGTGGAAACCGTCAATTTCCTCCAACGAGATCCCAATGAATATCTACCGAGACCACATAAACAGAAAGTTCCATCTCCGGCTCAAGGACTCTCATGAACTGCATACATGGAGCGTCACAGATCCTCAGCTTTTCTGGATCGACCTCTGGGATTATGTCGGGTTGATACCGAAGCTACCTCCAAACATCACACGGGCCTACGACTCTAGCATTCCTATCTCCAAAGTTCCCCCTTTCTTTGAAGGTGCTTTTATCAACTATGCTGAGAATGTATTGGTCCAACCGCGTGTCAGCAGTCATAGCCCGGCTCTTATTGGATTGAGAGAAGGTCAGAATCTCGACTCAGAGATCTACACATGGTCCAGGTTACGAGAAGAGGTACGAAAAGTAAGAAGTGCTTTATTGAGAAGTGGCATCAAGAAAGGCGATAGGGTAGCTGCTCTAGTATCTACGTCAGTCTGGTCGGTTGCTTTGTTCCTTGGCTCTGCAAGTATTGGAGCCATATTCACCTCGATTGCTCCGGACCTTGGGTTCGAGGTAGGTTGTAATGCACGTATGGCGCGATATGTGATTAATAATTTCCCAGGGATGCATTTCTCGGCTTCGACAAGTGCAACCGTCGATATTGTTCGCCGACAGTCACTGCACTTACAAGGGTCGACAGCGTTCCAATACCGGCAAGATTTCGGACATCATAAAACTGCTCAGTCCCAGCCCGGAGCTGTTTGTCATACCCACCGGTCCTCCGGAGTCTTTTCTCCAGTTGTCAGACTTCCTCGATAGGTCAAAAGAACTCGATAAACTTGAGTTCACCAGGCTTCCTGTTACAACGCCTCTTTACATTCTCTACTCAAGCGGCACTTCAGGCCCACCAAAATGTCTGGTCCATAGCCATGCTGCCATCATTCAACACAAGAAGATAGGCATGCTACACAATTCTCTGAAGCCGGGAGAGGTAGTCTTTCAATATTCCTCTACATCGTGGGTACTCTGGAACATTTCAATTGGGCATTTAGCGATGGGAGCAAGTCTAATCATGTATGACGGATCCCCGACTTGGCCAAAACCTCAGAGTATGCTCAGAATTGTCGAAAAGTTCAAGGTAAATTACTGGGGTGTTTCTCCGAAATATCTCAAGGAGCTTGAGTCGACTAAATGTACGCCCAGGGAGGAATTTGATCTTTCCAACCTCCGAATGGTGCAAACCGGAGGATCACATCTGGCTTCAGATCAATATTACTGGTTCTACAAGGGTTTTCCCTCGACTGTCCATCTAACCAGCGTGACAGGGGGTACCGACCTAGTCACATCTTGGTGCGGCACTAATCCAGCAGGACCTCTCTATGCAGGGGAGATCCAAATGCCTATTCTTGGACATGATGTCGACATAGCAGATCCAGCTCATGGTCACTCGATCAAGGAAAGTGGCGAGCCTGGAGAATTTGTCTGCCGAAAACCATTTCCCTCCATGCCGGTCTATTTTTGGGGCGACACGACCGGCGAGAAATACCGAGCATCATATTTTAGCAGATATTCATTCCCATGCTGGGCCCAGCACGATTGGGCCAGTGTCAATCCTCTGACGAAAGGCTGGACAGTCCATGGGAGAAGGTTTGTCGCACAATGCTTTCGAAAAATTGAAATGCTGACTGTTCGCAGCGACGGAGTTCTTAACCCTCAAGGCATACGGTTCGGGTCTGCAGAGATCTACTCGATAACAGAAGCAGCTCCTTTCTCCGACAAAATCGAAACCACGCTATGCGTTGGACGAAAAAGACGGGCCCTCGACGCCGATGAGTCTGTCTTCCTGTTTGTCGTTATGCGTCCTGGATATTCTTTCTCCAGGAGCTTGCAACGGGAAATTATTGAAGCAATCCGTGCCGGCCTGAGTTCTCGGCATGTTCCACGCTTCTTGGCTGAAGTGAAAGAGATTCCCATGACATCGAATGGCAAGAAAATCGAAACGCTAGCGAAAGAGGTCATCTCGACAGGAAAAATGCCACAAACCATAAGTTCGACCGTTGTAAATCCAGGTTGTCTCGAGGAGTTCAGACAATTTTACCACCTTGAGGCGCAAGGACGCTCCAAATTATAAGCTCCAGGGCTTTTCAGGTTCATAGGGGGGGAAATTCCCAAATACCGCTCTTACATAGAAGCTTTACTCTCCGGAAAACATAGTGGTTACCCCATAATCGAAAATGTTGACTGGTTTGACAGAGGTGACGAAATCCTGGCACAGGAGCAACGTAGGTAGTCGTCTTCCGCTGTGGTGCCCACCGGCAGCGCGTCTTTTCAACTTTTATACCAGCCAATGTATTGCCGAAACACCCCGCTTTCAACCGGCTGACCTACACAGGCTCCTTTGCCAGTCTGTCGGGTATGATATCTAAGTAGGATCCCGCCAGCCCTTTCGATCTATAGTAGATTTTATTTAGCTGGCACTCTGTCATTGCGGCCAGGGAACACTAACCAATGCCCACACCAAACAGAGCGCACAGAGCATGTCATATATGCCATCGACGGAAGATCAAATGCGACTTAAGCACGGGGTTACATCCGTGCACAAATTGTAGGTTGGCAGGACTCACATGCAAAGCGCACAAAAGGAAGACCCCAGCGTATTTGTTAGCTGGTCATTCGAATATCAGTAGCCAAAATGCGCGCCATTCTGAACACCCACTCGGCAACCAACCAACTGCACCGTCGGAAGAGCAGGAGGCAATCGAAGCATCCGCCCAGAGATTCCAGAGCAACGCTGAAATAGAAAGCCGACTACAATGTCATCCCACTCCGGAGATCGGAACACGCCATGGCTCAGACCTTGAAGGACAATCAGATATATTTGTCGAGACGTCCCAAAGGCAACTTCAAGAGTCGCCCGAGTACGTTGCAGCTACACAGAGCCATGTAGGCAGGAGCAATTATCTTGCAAGCAGCGAAATTAGATTTCGCGAGGAGATGGTCGAGGTTCAAGATGATTCTTCCCGCCTTTGTTACATGGACTTGGAACTGCTTCGACTACAAAAGGCCTTTGACATGCCGCAAAGATCCATAACTGCAAGTCTCATCGACAGCTTCTTCGCATATTGCTCTCCTTGGACACCAATTTTGGAGCTCTCGGATGTAGAAGAACTTCAAGCAACAGTAGCGTCGCCTTTGTTGCTGAATGCCGTGCTCCTGGCTGGCAGCCGCGTGGCATCAAGCAATGTGCTGGCGACATGGGCAGACGAGCTCTATCGCAAAGCCAGACTATTGTTCATTTTAGGCCACGAACGCAACGCACTTACTTCCATCATTGCTGTCACTTTGCTTCAGTGGTACAATCCTACAGGTCCCGAGCATATCTCAACAAGCACAAGTGGGTTCTGGGTCCGCATTGCGGCTGGATTAGCGTATCAGATAGGATTGCACAGAGATTCTATGGAGCAGAAAGACAAGAGCCTTCGTCGCAGGCTATGGTGGTCGATCGTGGTAAGTAATTCCTACATCTCGCGATTTTGGTGTGCTTACACCCGCTTTGTGTCGAGATGATATTATCTCCATTGGTACAGGGAGGCCAAGGACGATCAATCTCGACGACAGTAATGTTTCGTCACCGAGGATTGATGATTTTCCAGTCGATGATGAAAGAGCACGCCTGTTTGTGGCATACTCTGCCATCATTCGTCTCCTGGCTGATCTGACGGAAAACGTCAGACGAAAGACACTGACAGAAATGAAGCGCACGTACCTGGAAAATGCACTCTACCGCTGGATCAAAGACTTACCAATCGAATTACGACTTTTCCATGATTCGCCAAAAAGATTGAGACTCTACAACTTGGAAGCCAGGCAGCTCTCGATTCCCTATTTTGTCACTCTTTTCATCTTGGCCAGGCATTCGGCCAGCAATCAAAGTCAGTCTCTCAGGGTATCTTTCTTGGCGTCGTCTTTCGTGGCTGGGATATTTGAGGATATGCTGAACAGAGATGAGCTGTGCCATTGTGGACCAGTATTCACGTTCTACGCCTTTGCAGCAGGACTAGCTCAAATGCCGGCTTTGCGGTACAGTTCTCTCGCCGAAAGTGCGGAAGAGTCCTTGTCCATTATCCAATTGTCCTTGACAGAGATGAAAAAGAGATGGGGCTCTGCTGAGGGTGTGCTGGTTGCTTTAGCTGAGATGAGGAGACTGGTGCGCCAGAGTGGAATCCTTGGGGCTGCACCTTGCCGAGACTTGAGAAATTTCAACCCATTCTTTGATGGCTTGGGTCCAGAGCTTTGCAGACAGTACGACCTCCTCGGAGAGGCTGGCTCTAGCTCCAAAGAAGATCCTCTCATCTCATCATCAAGTTTCAGGTGCACACAGCCAGAAACTACCACCGTTGACTTGCTCAATCAGGAGCACCCAACGGGCCTGCAGAATGTCGGTGTCGTTGAGTCTTCGGATCCGTTTCTCACAGGTCTGGACAATACCATATTCACTGACTTGGATCCTCTCGGGGGTTGGATGGACGACTTGGGATTGGGTCTTGCTTCATATTGACAGCCTCAAACGACCCAGTCCAGGATCGCCCTTGAACTCAGAGCTTTCCCCCAGCTTCAGCAACCTTGTTGCTCTCGAGAACCGCTCTAATATGTCGATAACAAAAAGGGTCCAATTGGCTTGCGCGACAGTGATATCAACATCCGCTCTGAAGCGTGAGTTTACATGGCACGATCAGTCAAGTATCCCAGCAAGGACGACGGTGTTCAGTGCATGACCTGGAGATTTGTCATCGAGTCTGCGGGTCAATCAAGGGCCAAGCCGAAGAGGATTGATTATGGCACCTGTATACTCGGCTTAAAGTTGCTGTCTAGATATGTACTTTAGGTAGTCGATTTACTTACTAAGGGGGTGGAGCGCCGCCGAGAACTATCTCATCGCGGTTCACTGGGGCTACACATCTGTGATAGATAGGCCCCCGGCCTATGCTATATGTGCTCAGACCCACTAAGAAGAATTTCGGTGCCGAGTAAATATCAGTATCACAACTAAAGCTCGATGCAAACCAGTAGTTTTTGATCTATAAAGAGCACTTTTATTACTGTATCTATCAATTCCTCACAGAGAATCACTAGGTCGACACCTAGATTATGCCGTAGTATGGCATTTCCCAACTGCCAAGATTCTACTCAGCGGGCTTGGGCGCGCGTATCATACCGAGGGTCACACTCAACCGGATTTTCCAAGGGCGACACGCTCCCCAAGTGCCTAGAATTATCAGCCCTTTTAGGCTCATATCACTGAATTGATGAGATTTCTCCAGGGAGGGCATTATATTAAGGATTAGACACCCACAATGGCCCAAGTAACGGGACACGATATCATGCACCCCTGTGAGTTGTGTTTTTCAATCGATACGACAAGTCTCGAAAGATGTCGTTTGACGTAGAGCACGTCATTCGCAATGCCACCAACGTGGAAAAATGGAGTCTTCTTTCCGGTGCGTCTCTTCCCCAGGCTGTGGCCGCTGAATACTGAAAGAGGAGACATCAATCCACTGAACCAAGACACACAACGCGCTTGCAGGCTCCGATTTCTGGCACACTGCCGCTCTAGACCGATTCGGTGTGCCGCGAGTACGTTGTAGCGATGGGCCCAACGGGATCCGAGGGACGAGATTCTTCGGCGGTGTTGCTGCAGCCTGCATCCCGTGCGGCACAGCGCTCGGGGCGACGTGGGACAGAGACCTGCTGTACCGGGCGGGAGTACTGCTGGGCGAGGAATGTATCTCCAAGGGCGCGCACCTGTGGCTGGGACCCACGATCAACATCCAACGCTCGCCCATGGGCGGTCGCGGCTTCGAATCGTACTCGGAAGACCCTCACCTGTCGGGCATCCTCGCAGCCAGCATCATTCGAGGATGTGAGAGCACGGGTGTGCAGGCGACGCCGAAACACTTTGTGTGTAATGATCAGGAGCATGAGCGGAGGGCTGTCAACACGATCGTGCCCGAGCGCGCCCTCAGAGAGGTCTACCTCCGGCCCTTTCAGATCGTGGCGAGAGACGCCCGTCCGGGCGCGCTCATGACAGCGTATCCGAAGATCAACGGCGTTCACGTCGCACACGATCGGCGGATATTGGAGGGCGTGGTGCGCAAGGAATGGGGTTGGGATCCTTTGATGGTGAGCGACTGGCACGGCACGTACTCGACCACCGAGGCCGTCAATGCGGGCCTGGATCTTGAAATGCCCGGCCCGCCGAAGATGCGTGGTCGTCTGGGCGATTTTGTTCAAAGCTCGAGACTCATCAAGCAGAGCGTGTTGGATCAGAGAGCACGGCGGGTGTTGCAGTTCGTCAAGCGTGCCGCGGCGGTTGAGATGCCCGAGAAAGAAACCACGCGTGACTTACCCGAGGATCGAGCCTTGAACAGGGAGATATGTGGCAAGACGATCGTGGTGTTGAAAAACGAGGATGGCCTCCTCCCACTGCCCAAGAAGGTGAAGAAGGTGGCCTTGCTTGGCTCGCACATGAAGCTGCCCGTCATCTCTGGCGGTGGAAGCGCCGTGCTACAACCCTATTCGACGGTGACACTATCCGAAGCTCTGCAAGAACAGTTCGCAGGCACGGGCGTCGAGATCACGCACGAGGTCGGCGCCCCCGCCCACAAGATGCTGCCCTTGCTGAGCAAGCTGGTCCGGCGGCCCGACCGCTCAGAAATTGGCGGCGTCATGCGATTTTACAACTCCCCACCAAGCGCCGGGCCCGACCGAGTCTGCGTCGCTGAAGAGCATTTCCTGACTGCGTACTGCCAGCTCATGGACTACAAGTCCCCGAAGCTGAATTTCGAGCTCTTCTATATCACGGCCGAGATGATCTTCACGCCGGATGTGTCAGGGATGTGGGACTTTGGACTCTCGGTCTACGGAACGGCGAATGTGTATCTCGACGGGAAGCTCATCATCAATGAGACGACGCCGAAGCAGCAGGCCGGCGGAGCGTTCTTCGGCAAGGGCACCCCCGAGCGCCTGGGCTCGGTCACGCTCGAGGCGGGCAAGGAATACAAATTGACGATCGAGTTTGGCAGCGCGGCGACCTCGACATCGCCTCAGATTGGCGTCACGACGTTCGGCGGAGGCGGCTTCAGACTCGGAGCCGCCCGTCGAGTCGACACGAAAGTCTCCATCCAACAGGCCTGCGACCTGGCAAAGGAAGCTGACTACGCCATTCTCTGCACGGGACTGAACGAAGAGTGGGAGTGTGAGGGATTCGACCGCTCCTCCTATTCCCTCCCGCCGGGCGTGGATGAATTGATTACGCGCGTGCTGGCTGCGCAGCCCAGGACGGTCATCGTCACGCAGTCGGGCACCCCTTATAGCATGCCCTGGGAACCCGCGGCGAAGTCTCTCGTGCATGCCTGGTTCGGCGGCAACGAGGCGGGGAATGGCATCGCCGACGTGCTCTTCGGCGATGTCAATCCATCGGCGAAGCTTCCCCTCAGCTGGCCCAAGGACATCAGGGATAACCCGGCATACTTGAACTGGGGCAGTACGCAGGGTCGCGTCATGTACGGAGAGGACGTCTTTGTGGGCTACAAAGCATACGATGAGCTGGAACGACCGCCATTATTCTCGTTCGGGTATGTGCTTCTGCCCCTACTCTGGTTTGTCTTTGAGATAATTCTACTCACACGTCTAAACAATAGATACGGTCTCTCGTACTCAACCTTCACGCTCAAACCCAAGAACCTCACACGGGACAAAGTTACAGTAGAGGTTTCAAACACCGGCAAGCTCGCCGGCACCGAGACGATCCAAGTCTACATCCACGCCAAAACCAGTGCGATCCGGCGGCCAAAGAGAGAGCTGCACGGCTTCTCCAAGGCAACGCTCCAGGCCGGAGAGACCAAGACGGTCGAAGTGGCCATTGACAAGTACGCCGCCAGCTTGTGGGACGAGGCAGAGGAGCAGTGGATGCAGGAGAAGGGGTTTTATGATGTATTGATTGGAAATAGTAGTCGTATGGAGGATCTGGTTTTGGCGGGGAGTTTTGAGATCCAGGAGACGACGTGGTGGTCTGGCCTCTAGGAATGGTGAGGAAAAGGGGTGTGGAGAAAGGGAGAAGCAAATCTCTCCATGGTTAGCTAGTGCTATGGACTTTTCAAGGTGAAGTTATTGATGCAGAAGGAGGATAAAGTATCGCTAAAGCTTGGAGGAATATGAACCATGTCAATAAGAGGGTGTGGACCAAGGTCACGCGTCAGAAAATTTCAAGACTTGGGACAAACGAAAAGACTGCGTTGGACAAAACCATAGGCTACGTCCTATTTACTCCTCGACTCGCATTGAACTGTGACAAAGACTGAGAAGAGACTTGATTCGGGACAACATCTTCCATAAGAGACAGACTGTTGCCCACAAATTTGCGCTTGCATCTTTAGGCAGAGACACCGACCTGGGCCGCCTTAGGCTGCATATGAGACCCTTGGTGAAGATTAGGATCCGAAGTCATCAGGCCCATCTTCTTCAACCTCGCGTTCTCCTCCTCGAGCATCTTCTCCTTGGCACCGGCCAGCTTGGGCATCAGGTACTCGCGTTCACCCGTGATCTTCCAGTCTTTGAACTTCTCGAGCCCGCCGACGTCTTGGATCGTCTTGAGCTCGACCAAGCTGTACTCGGATGGATCCTCTCGGTTGAACACGAATGGGGAATTCAGAGCCACTGGCGGATTGGTTATAATTCCTGAGAACGATGTTAGGAGTTGTCGCCAAAGCAGGTTTGCTCGATTGTTTCTCATCCATGGGGGGAGTACTCACGAATGAGTCGCCGGCCATTCTTGCTCGCGCTGTGTAGAGTGAGGGGATGCATACTGCGTTCTTGTCAGCAGACAGCGCCGCTGTCGGCAAATTTGATATAGAATTTCGAGATGCTTACAGAATGACGTCTCCCTGTTTTCCTGTCATCTCAAAGAAAGTCTCGTCGGGCGCTGCCTTGACTTCCTCTATGTACTTTTTGAGCTGATATTCGGTGAACATTGTCGTTCCCCGTGGCGACATCATCGGTGTGACACCTTCAGGATGGTCGTACTGGCATCGACACATCAGCAATACTCCTGTACAGACATCTAGGAGACATAGGAGCATACAAGCCATTTGCCAATTCTCTTGGGACCCTCGGAACAGATCCAGGTCGCTCCGGCATTCGAATCAACGTCACTCCAGCATGGTATGACCAGAAGGGCTTGCTCAGGAGAATCCAGGAAATGCATGAAAAAGTCTCCATCGACGTGCCAGTTGTCTAATTCCTTTGGCGGGATGGCTTTGCCTTCGGTCTCTTCGCTACCCAAGTTGACGATAAATCCATCACTCCATACCTTCGCACCTTCGTGCAAGCGGTCCTCGCCTCCAACGATCTCGCATATTGCTGCATACGCTGTAGGCGTCAGGTCTTTGGCTGGCGTCATTCGATGTTTGGGCATGTTGATACGTTCTTTCGTCCATGTAGACTTGTCCTGGGGATCCATACCCAAACGGATCCACACATTCTTAGTGTATTGGTCACACACTTCCTTAGAGATGGCTCCGGGGAGACGTAAGAAACCATTCTTCATGAAGGATTCGACCTGTTCTTGGTTGAGTGTCTTGAAAGACTTGTGCTCGAGTATGTCAGCCACAGAAGCCATGATAGATAGTATTCGCAGTTATGAAGAATACAAGACTCGAGTATCAGGATGAGGGCAAGGAGTCGGCATCAAATTCGCGTCCAAGGGGTAATCCTGTAGTCAGCGGCAACTTATATGAGAAGCGAGGAGACGATGGGAATGACAGGTAGATTCTGCTCAATTGTCCTGTGCGTCAGCTATATAAGCACTGCGTGTATCTAATCGAGAAGATAGCATCCAGAATCTGGCCTTCTTTTCTGGGCATCTCCCAATGAAGGGAAGTTCTCGTCAAGAAGGGTGACCGCTGACCTGGATGTGATACACAGGGTTTCTAAGCAAGTCGTCTAAAGCTGGTCCCTGCTTCTCGCCCAAGGAACTAAGCAAAGTGATTAGGAACTATTCGAAATGTGAATTTTGCGGACACATTTGGGAAGATTGAGCGTCAAAAGGTGGTGGGAGGTCGCCAGAGGCTTGAAAACTTTTTGGAGAACCAAGATTAATCAGGTTGGACAGCGTGCTGTTCTTTAGCTAGTAATGTAGCCACTCGGTTGCATAAAGTGATTTGTCTGACAGATCATTGCTGATATCAGGCACTTCCTAGGCAATGCGAAGGTTGGCCTTGCATCTCATAGCCTAAAGGCGACGAGGGCCAAGGCGACGCCCTGTGGCAGATACTCTACAGTACCCGTATGTGTACATACCATGTGCCTCACAATCCTGGGGTTTGTGGGGCTCCGGTCTTATTGCTCGAGGTTTCAAGTGAGCAGTCGGTACAAGAAGGGACTCGTTCAGACTATCGATGTTTTGGGGCCGGGTGACAGTGTGCCTGCTCCACCTTCAACTGGTCTAGTAGCGATGCCGATCAAGAATAGTATACGACGAAATCGGGAAGCGGTGCTCGTAAATGCCCATATTCCGGCGTACTTTGTTGGCTCGGGGTGAGGACAGCGCCGCGAACGCAAGACCAAGAGCACACCAGAGATTCTAGATAGGTAAAGCCTCAAGGTGTACTCACCTCATGCCTCGTAGCATTCATTTGTCAGCGTCGAGTTTCCCGCATACCTGTACAAGCACACCACTTAAGGGAGAGCCATGCAGGAATTACATCATGGAGCCCTAGGTAGGGCGGTAGAGAGGACGAAATCATTTAAGCTAATCACTTGGTTGGAGTGAAATTTGAGAAAGGAAGCTGAAATTTCTGTCCCTGCTGGGAATTCAATTGGGAGGCACGAAAACTCACTTTCTGACAGTCAGACAAAAATCACTCGATCGAGCGGGTGCAATCAAGTAGAATGCTCAGGCTTCTACGTGACTTCCACCTTCGATGTCGGCCGTATCTCTTGCAAGTAGAAAGCTCATTGACTACTGTTAATACGGTCAATGCGGTGTGTTTTGACCACTCAGACATGTCTGAATTGCCTCAAAACGCAGCATTACCCCACGTCCGCCGCGTTTGACTTGCAGTCCCCTTTCCTTTTCGCCGCTCGCTGCTGATCAAGCATCCCGATCAATGCTTGACACGGTCACGTTCCGGGCACCTTCCTTATCAAAGACTTCTTGCCGTCTCAACACCACCATTCTTGTACTCGCCTTGCGAGGATTCTGGGCTTCAAACACCTCGTCCAATTCTTCAAGGGTTCGGCCCTTCGTCTCGACAAAGAAGAAGTAGATAAACAGGAATTCAAAACAGTCCCAGAAGACGAAGAACACATAGAACCAATACTTAATGTTCTTCAGAGCCACTGGAGCTGCAAAGGTGTTGACGAATGAGGCCAATCCAGCGGTGAACTGGAAGAGCCACATCCCTTTGGCTCGCATTTCGTTGGACATGACCTCCGCAGGGTAAATGGGTTGCATGCTGGTGTAGGCAAACGCAAAGACGACGCCGAATATGTAAATAAATGCGATGCTGGCATCCGAAGAGCTCTTCGACCCGGTGTTGACGTAGCCTGCGGCAGTTCCGGCGGTAATCGACAGACAGATGATCATGCCAAAGGTTGAGCCCAGCATCATTTTACGTCGGCCCACGATATCATGAAATCGTGCACCTGCTGCAGCAGCAATCCAGCCAGTCAAGGCGTAGACTGCGTTTAGCAATAGGACTGTGTTGGTGTCCGTGATGCCGACATTGGTTAACAGCAATGGCAAGTAATATGAAATGACGCTAGATGGATCAGCAAAGGTAACAGGAAAGCTTTGCGTCGAACTCACTTGTTACCGGAAAACTGTCCAAACCAACTCCATGCAAAGTTAAGCATGGTTCTGTATCTCCTTGACCGAGATTTGATCAATATTCGAAGATCAAAGATATTCTTCCAAGATGCCAGCGGTACGTCGCGCAGGTTGTGTTGAATTTCATTCAGTTCAAGATTCACGATGGGATGTGACGCATCGCCGTTGGCATGGTATTTGATAATAAAATCTCGAGCTTCATCAATTCGGTCCATCGCCGCAAGATATCGAGGAGATTCCGGTACTAGCCAGATGAGACCGCAAACGATCCCCGGGCAGAGGAGCTGTAGCCATAACGGAAGTCTCCAGTCGAGATTCGAGTCTGCGAAATGGATATGAGTACCGTAGACAGCTGATATTGTTAGTGATACTAGATCTCTATCTTCAAGCAAAACCTACCAAAAGTGGCGATGATCGACCCCATGTACCACAAAGTGTTGTAAAGCCCAGAAACTGTACCACGATACTGCAATGGCAAGTCAGCGGCGTCAACTGATACGCTCAAAATGCCAAACATACCAGAGGCGGAGCTATCTCAACGATGTACATAGGTGCAGCCGTTGTTGCCCAAGTACAGAAAAATGACAGCAGGAACCGGCCACCAATGAATGTGGACACTGTAAAAATGTCAGTGTAAATTCGAATGATATCGGGTGAGAACTCACAGGTCTTTGCTGTAGCGGTAACAATAGTTCCCACTATGACACCAGCACAGCCAATAAATATTGGCAGCTTCCTGCCTTTCCAATCTGCGATCCAGACAAACAGAGCTCCAGTCATCTGACCGACTTGAAAGATGGCAAAGACGATGCCCGTGCCCGATTGATCATTCTCCGGGACATTGTAATAGTTGAGATAGTTTGGGAGTGCATTGATGCTACCCATGAGTGATCCATCATAACCTGAAGCCTCGGTCAGTTCTGGGTCTGTGACTTCCAGTGGCGAACCAACCGTTCATCGTCGAGCAGAGGTACACGATCAAACAGCATCCATACAGGGCCAGGTGTCCACGACCCCAAGCATTGGGAGCATTCTGCCCCAGTGCGGCAGCAAAGTCTGCATTGGCAGCATTCAATTCCTTGTCCGTAATGACAGTCTTTGAATCTTCCACTTCATGAGCAGCTTCTTTCTCCTATGTCTTGTTAGCGATGCAACAGTATGAAGATGACCTGCGAGGCTCACACTGAGAGTTGCCATGGTGGATTGAGAGGAAGATAGAGTGTGGTTGATGCCGTCCCGTTGGTGTGAGGACAATCAGGCAACTTATACTGCTCGTCTCTCACCTCCATGGCCAGGGATATCAAAAGACCATCGAGTGAAGATCCTTTACCAGATATGGCGCGGAGAATCTAGAATTCCGTGACGAAATTGGCAAAGTGTAGCCTGATCTCCGCAAGCTTTCCTTTGGAGAGGCAGCGGAGCCACGGAGGACACACTTGTACCCCATGGGCATCCCGTGGTCTCCTTCAGCAGCTAGCGATCTTTGGTTGGTTGTAAAGCCAATGACGTTGGTCGGCCTCTGATCCGTGGGAGCGTCGGTCGAAGGTTGCATGGATTGTGGATATATTTCTGCCGCATCGGCTTTCCCATTTGCGGAGGTGAAAGATGTCGATGCATGTATCGGAACACGAGCTGGCGGAGGCAAAAGCAGGAGGCGTCAGTCAATATTATCGCAAAATTGGCTTCCAAGAGCAGTCTATCTTCAGTCGTACCACATGCATGCGTCCCTAGCTTATCATTCTTAGATTTGCTCGACTGGGAAGTCAGCGCTTGGTGGCAAGCTAAAGGCCTCTCCCTAGGGCGGACAAGGGCATTAGATTCAACTATCGTCCCTTAGGCACGAAATGCACCCCATTCCCACGTGTCTTTCCCTCGAATTGCTTACAGTGCGAGGTACGGAGAGAAGTCATATGCAGACTTGGCTGTTATTGTCCGATTAGCGATGGCTTGAAATCCAGCATAATCAGGACCATCTTGCTGGACCTATACCCGGTCAGTCACGCCGATACGCTTGTACACGCCGGTCCACTTACTTCAAAGACAGCATTGCTACGATCTGATCCACAGTTACAGCTTTTGATAGGTCCAGGGACAAGCTCCCAGTAGACCCAGCTCAAGCCAAGCTCGACAAATTTGTCAAAATTCCAGGCTAGGTTGTTGGCTCGGGCTGAAGCAACTACTCCCCACTCCTCGACAAACAGTTTCTTGTTGTATTGAGAAGCGAGAGAGGTAGCGTTTGGCACCCACTGAGTCCAGTCGCCATCATAACCATGTAAGGCAATCCAGTCAATCTGGGGGCATTGAAATAACCACGGTCTCCAATTCCAGTCTTGATAGATATTGCCGCTACCGCCGGTCCCACCGGTGCTGACCGCGATGGGTAAGGAGCCAATATATTTCTTGAATTGTTTTGCTCGATCACAAAACCATGTGGGACCAACGCTGTCAAGCTGCGTGATTGCTTGGATCATTGGTTCGTTCTCAATGTCGAAGGCAGCGATTGCTTCGGTGAGTTGTGACCAAGGCTTCCTAAAATTCGGCGATTGATAATTCATAATATGCGCGATCCGGTCATCGAAGGCGGCAACTGCTGACGGATTCGTGTAGAATGAATTCCCAAGCGTGATAGGCGTGCCAGAAGCAGGACCATATCCACCGAACTTCTCGCAGTAGGCATCGCATGAGTTCTGGCCGAAAGCATTGCCGTCGTGGACAGAAACAATGAATTTGATGCCGCGGGCGTGACCTTCAGCCATGAGGTCATCGATAACGTCAAGTACGGTGTCGTTAAACACGCCGACTGTCTCCTCTAAATTTGGTATCGTGACGGTGATGTTGGTTCCTTTGTAGGTGCCTGGGGAGACTCCGTTGATCCAAATGCGAATGATCCGAGCACCGTCCCGCTGGAGGCCATCGAGCCACGCAGTACGAGTGGTAGTGTCCAGTCCTGAGGAGATCAGTCGGGTCCATAAGTAAGTCAGAAAGAACTCACCGTGTGCATAGTAGCTCGACGTACCCCAGAACATGTCATAGCTACCGTTTGAAGCAACCGGTGAGGACATGCAGAGCCCCAAAAGGTGAGTAATTGCGAGCACGCCGAACGAGATGAAATGGCCCATATTGCTTTGTGTACTGATCTCACCTTGGATTCTGAGCTTTCAGGTGATTCACCGCACATCGTGCTGGGCTTGTGACTCGGTTCAAATACTTACAGAGGCGCTCAGCATGAGAAGAGATCTTCACTATCCATTCCTATTACTGTGCGATGCCGTCTGCGGAGTGACCTAGGTAGCTAGCCATACCCTTTGTGACACGACGCCGGCGAGTCTCAACGGGGGACCATGGTAGTCGCGCGCCATCTCCCAGGTACAAAAAACCGCTCCATTGGTGATAACCTGAGTGAGAAACTGAGCCATGTCTGATGTGACAGCCGCATGATGCGTCATTGTGAGTTCAAAGACGTTTGAATTGAGGTTTGGGGAACGGCATGGTGGGATTTGATCAGAGACTATTCCATGAAGGATGCGGACTCTTGGAGCTCCGTTCCAGGTAAGGAATCTGTGCTCCAGTTCACTCCGGGGACTTGCCAGGATTTCTGCGCGGATATCGGCAGAAAAATGCAGACCCCAGACTGAGAGAGATTGGCGAAAGGCTACTGGTACTCCGCAAACCTGTACTCACTCTCTGGGGCCAGTGCAAGCTACACCGAGAGTGGGAGTTATAGATGAGACAGTGTCCTGGTCGGTCTGTCCAAGTTTCCGAGGAAAGGAAAATCAAGGAGAGCGGGAGAGACGGATCTCCTACGGCGGATTTACGTGCACTACACTGCAGGCTATAAATATCCGCCGTATTTCCAAGTCCTCGACGCGTGGAACTCGAAATTCTCTTGGATCTCGCAGGCTTGGGTTTGGGTGCTTGGATCTGCCGGCACTGCACCGGATTATGCTTTTCCGCGTGCTAGCATTTATGACGCCTGCCTGTTTCTGAACAGATTTTTGGCAGATGACCATCTCTTCTATCTTGTAAGTTTGCAAAAATGGGTTCGCTGGTATGGGAGAGACTCTGGTTTCGGCTGAAGACCATTGCTCAACCTCGGTGGACTTGGAGGTATATTCTTTGTTGCGGCGTTGTCGTTTCTATCATCTACTTCGCTCTCCTCTCTCCGTCACCGTTATTTTCATCCGCCCTGCCTGCGTACACGGGACCTTACACCGTGGGCACGATTGATGTTGAAATACCTGTCGAGACACGTCTGCTTAACGAGGCGAGGTTGAAGGACGGTGATATCGCGGCCTTCCAAGTACGTCGGACCACCATCCTCCATCGTGTAATGCAACGCTGACATCTGTCCAGCTCGAGACGGTTCTGTTCACCCTTTACTACCCCGCTATCAAAGGCGCTGTATCTACGAAACCCAAGCATCTATGGGTTCCAAAGCCGCTTGGGATTGTTGGTGAAGGATATGCAAGATTTGCGCGCATCAGCAACTTTTTCACTAACAGCCTCTTCACTTTCGGTTTGTGGGGTTTGGTCGGAAGCACCACCATTCCAGCGCTCGTCGATGTTCCATTGCACGAATCCCCTGTTGTTGTACAAACTCCAGGATTCCAGGATCTCCATCTGACGGAGGAGGATGGATTTCCGGTCATGGTCTTCTCCCACGGCATGGCCAGCTCTCGAACACAGTATACTCAGTATGTGGGAGAGCTTGCCAGTCGTGGCTTCGTTATTGCTGCCATTGAGCATCGAGATGGAAGCGGACCGGGGACGATTATCATGAAGGATGACGCACCTCATCGTACCTTACTTCATTTCAGCAACAGACATTTGACGCACGATTCGCGCTTGGATACTGAGGCTTTCAAAGCCGCTCAGCTTGACTTCCGACAAGCTGAAGTCGAAGAAACTGTACGAGTACTGCAACGCATCAATCACGGAGCAGGTGAGAGGATAGAGTCGTCGAATTCGCGAGGCGAAGGTCAGCACCTCCATCGCTGGAAAGGCCGGCTAGCCATTAACAACGCCACCATCGGTGGTCATTCATTTGGAGCCACTCTCGCGGTAAGTTGTATCTCTGAACTGTTCTCATCCCGTTCGCTCATTCATCATAAAACCAGCTCCAAACTCTGCGAGATGGACCCTCGAAGCATCTCCCATTCCAGGGTGCTGTCGCTCTTGATCCGTAAGTCCCTGATTTGATCTACCCTCCAAAATTGATTGCTGCAGACAGGACTAAATTGAATTCCAGAGGCAAATCCAGTGGTCCGCTCAACCACGACGTTCAAGTCCCAACCTTGATTCTCCACTCCAATTCGTGGTCGAGCAGGCACTCGATCTTCTTTGGACGCCCGCATTTCGACACCGTCAAGGATCTCGTGCAAGGCATTCTGAAGAGAGGAAAGGATGCGTGGTTCATGACTTCCTGTACGTTTTGACACCCTATTGCCCTCTCACAAAATTCCCCGGATAGGCATTAACCGCATACTGAATCATTCTTTCCCATCATGTAGTGGGAACATCCCATCCGTCGGTCACCGACGCACCACTGATTGAACCGTGGCTACTGAGCGTCACGACCGGGGCCACTATCAGCGTACATGAAGGTGTGAACCAGTACGTCAAGGTGTCCGAGTCGTTCCTTCGCTATCAGCAGACGGGCCTCAAGCAAGGCCTTCTGTCCGAATGCGTCACTCATCCCGAGTACGACGTCGAAGACGAAAACAGGTCTAATAGCGGCCAATTGCTAGAGAAGTTTCAGAAGTACTGGCAGATCCATGTCGCACCCTGCGGACCGGAAGAGGAGAGCGAGATGTAGTCTTTGGGGCATGCTGTATATAATATAGTGCGTACGCGTAGTCTTGGGAAGAATGTAAATTGGAGTACGCGCGCTCTCTACAACTTGATACTCTTAACCACATTGGTCTTAATGCCCGTGGCTTCACCACCGTACCCGCCTTTACCTTCGCCGCCTTTGTAGACCGGTCTAATCGAGCTCAGCTTCTTTATCTTCTCATCGTACTTCTTTCGCTTCTTGACGCGGGGGTTGCGCACGTCCTTCTTCCTCTTCGGCGCCAGGCCCTTATTCTTCTCGATCGCGTACGTGATCTTCCTCTTGCCGTCTGCGCCGACTTGCTCTTCCTCGTACACTTGGGCGCCATGACGTGCCGCTTCAGCATACGCCTCCGCGCGGGCTCGTTTGTCTGCCTTCTTCTGTTTGGAGTTGGACACGAGCATATCGTAGTACTCGTTGGCCTCGTCGTTCATTTTCTGGCCGACTTCGCGATCTTCGTCGTCGGTGTCGGAGAGAGCCTCGTCTACGTTGGCGTTGGATTTTCCCCTCTGCTCTGCTTCGCGGAGTAGTCGTTCTTGTTTGTCTCGGTGCCGCTCTTTACGAGGTACATCGTCATCGCCGCCTGCCTGTCTTGACGCTTCTCCTCGTTTGTTGGCCTTTTGCACGATTTGCGAGGTGTAGAATCTCAAACTCTTCTTCCGTTTGGCTTTTTCCGTGGCTTCCTCGTGGGTCAGAGGTGCTTCATCGCCAAAGTCGGACGCGGAATCTGCCTCGGGCTTTTCCGACGCAGCTAGTAATTGCTCTAGGTCATTTCGCCTCGGCTTCTTGTCTCTCTTGCGCTTGATATTCGCAACGGGAATGTCTTGCAAATCTTGCTCAGGCGACAGTGGCCGGGCCGTCTTGATCTTCTTCTCTTTCTTGCTTGGTATTGGCACAGTATCTTTCACCGCGGTGGTTGCTTGTTCGGCCTCGACTTTGCCGTAAGTCTGCTCATCGGCTTGGATTAAAGGTAAAGCTTCTGCCTCTTGCCATAGCTGTCGACAGCGCACAAGGTTCGTCATTACCGGATGCTCTCGTAATTCTCCTGGTGCTATTGCCATTCCAGTCTTGGGAGACGTAAGAAGAGCGAGATACATGGCAATCGATCCAAGGTATGCAGAAATCGCTCGAAATTTCACCACCGCACCACCTCTTGGTTGTTTGAGCGCAGCTTCCTCTTTGAGCATTTGATATAGGTCCTGCAGTGTCAGAAAGTCCGTGGTCAAAGGCTCGAATTCGGGATATCTCGATCGGAGGATTTTTGTGCGCTCCTGAACGGACGCGCTCTCGGGTATCCGTAGTTCGGGCAACTTCTCAACCTTTGTTCGCTTTTCTTTCGCTTGACTGTCATCCGCCCAGGCGGTTTCATCGAAGCCAAAATCCGCCTCAGTCATACCCTTCAGCTGCTTCTGTTGCAATCTGCGTGCTTCTTGTTCCTCTTCCAGCGCATCCGCTTCGGTCTCGATGACATCTGCATTGTAGTAGTCTGCCTTGGAAGTTCCCCAATTCGCATCCTCTTGTTCGTCTTCTTCGGCTGGATCTCGTGTCACATCGTCCTCAGATTCTGTCTCAGCATCCTGATAGACCTCCTCATCAGACGGCTGTAATGCTTTCTCTTGATCTTCTATTCTTCTCCTCCTCTTTGCAGCAGGCTCTTCGTCCAACAAGATTTTGTCCTGCCCCGCGAAAAATTCATCTTCCGAGTCGTTAAATGTTTCTTCATGTGCATATTTGTCCAGATTCTGAGCGCGAGAGGAACTTTCAAGGCCTCGGCCAGCCTTTCTTTTCTTCGCCATGGTAGATGTGTAGGAGTGGCAGTGATGTTTGCAATCTAAAAGACGCTGAGACTATGGCAGCGTTGGTCCTTCGAGACCGAAACTTTTTTTTCTCCAACGCAGCCTCAAAGCCTTGGCATACGCAACATTTTCAGTTCGGGGCGGGGCTTCACCAAGCATAGCGCATAGGGAGCCTTAGGCGTGCTAACGTCGAAGTTGGGTTGCCTAACACTTGTAGCAGGCACCTAGCTGCCCCTGAAGATATACCTTCTTAGGCACGAATCCTAGCTAAATGTAACACCTTGGTACCTAGGTATGTACCTAGGACTAGATTGCTGCGACTATCCGGACTTGCAAGTATGAATACAAGTCTAGCAGTTTCCTTACTTCGCCAGTCGACAGTAGCTGCTTCACTGCTCCTCACGAATCGACTACTTCGAGGAATTTGTAACTCAGTTCCCGATGAAGGCTACCTGTAGAAACAGCACTTCAATGCCTCTTGCCATACTTTAACGAGGCGACGGGTCATCTTTTAGCGTTGCCCAATTCTTGAGATTCCGTATATATTCCCACCTGATTGGAGGATTGGACTAACGACAGATTAACTGCTGGCACAGACCGACTTTGGGCAGTACCAGTACAAGTACCTGGACTTCCTCTCCTTTCACTCGCCTGACAATATGTCCTGGCTCTCAGAACATCTTGTTGAATCTGCTGTCTGCGCCTTTCTCGCCCTCGCTCTCCCGATCCTCTACACAATGCTCTTCTCCTCTCGCAACAAGTTCCCCGTTGATGGCCTGACGGCTATCGTCACCGGTGGTTCGCAAGGTCTGGGGCTCTCAATCGCGCAGGAACTCTCTGCTCGAGGGACCAACGTTGTCCTCGTCGCCCGCGACACTGCGAAACTCGACGCGGCGGTGAAAACGCTCCAATCCCGCGCAAAGAACCCGCAGTCGCAGCGATTCCTCTATCTCTCTTATGACCTCCGCCTAGCTGAATCGGCACCCAAGATCTTGGAGGAAATTAAGACATGGAACAATGGGGAAGCACCGGACCTGATATTCTGCTGTGCAGGGTATTGCTACCCGTCTTTCTTCGCGGATGCGCCCGTCGAACAGCTCAAGGACCAGATGGATGGCGTCTACTGGTCCAGTGCATGGATGGCGCACGCCGCAATTAATATGTGGAAAATTCCCTCGTCGAGCTCGCAACAAAAATCATCAGCCGTGTCTAAACCCAAACCAACGAGGCACATCATATTTACGTGTTCGGCACTCGCCTTCTTCCCTGTGGCAGGCTACACTCCCTACACTGTGTGCAAAGCGGCCATGCGCGCATTGGCAGACTCGTTAAACCAGGAGCTGGAAGTGTACAACGGGTCGCGGCAACAAGGTGCCTCGACGCAAGGACGCCCCGTACCAGATGCCGACATGAAAGCCCACATCCTCTTCCCTATGGGCATCATTTCTCCAGGACTGGAGACTGAGAATAAAATCAAGCCTGCGCTGACCATGCAGCTTGAGAAGGACGACAGACCACAAGACCCCGACGAGATTGCCAAGATTGCCCTCGAACGCCTGGGCGCGGGCGATTTCATGATCACCACCATGCTTCTCGGTCACTTGATGCGAGGATGCGGCATGGCCGGCACCGTGCGGTCGAGTCTTATGGACGTTTTCTGGAACTGGCTGGGTTCAATTGTAATCATATTTGTAGCCCCAGACTTTGTCAAACAATGCAGGAATTGGGGCAAGAAAATGGGCATGAATGCTACTGTACATGATGTCTAAAAGAGAGGCTCCCCCGATATATTATTACCATCATCAATCACGATCCCGACATCGTACTTGTCTCCCTTGTCCGCGTGACAGTATCAGTTACCTCACTCTTTAACATAGCCTCCAACGTAGCCACCAGTTCCTCCTTCGACCAAGAATCACGATCAAAATCCTCAGCCAGAAACAGACGGGCCGCCTTCTCCGCGCGTCCCAACTCATCGAATTCATCCTCCTTCAACGCCGAACAGATCGCCACCAAATCCTCTCCATTACGTGCTAAACGGGCCAATTCCACCGCCCTTTCAACGATCTCGGCAGGCACACCGTTTGTGGCGGCGCATTGTGTACCATAGGACAAGTCACTTCGACCAGGGCGGAGGTTGTACAAGTACGTGATTTTGCTGTCGTGTTCTCTGGCGGCATGTCGTTGAGTAATGTTGTCGTCTTGCTCGTCAACTTGCACCTCCATGTGTGCAAAGGACACATTTGTCATCATTCGCTCGAAAATTCCCAGGTCGAAAATCTCGTGGAAATGCGTCGCGACCAATATTTTGGGCGTCTCAGAGCCACGGGACAGCAAGTGGCTGAACACGCCAGCCGCAAGACCCGCGCCGTCGCAGCTATCTGTTCCCTTGCCGAACTCGTCAACGACGACCAAACTTCTGCGCGTGCACAAGTTTAAGGCAATGCAAATCTGTTGCATGTCGATGGTGAAGGCGGACTGTACTTTTGAAACCGTTTCGCGCGTTGAGATGCGGGTCAGGATCTTGTCGGTGATGCCGATGGTCGCGGACTGGGCGGGCACGAACGAGCCCATGTGAGCCATGTAGACTGCGAGGGCAACTTGTTTCTGATAGACCGATTTGCCGGAGTAGTTTGGGCCTGTTAATATCATCATGCTTGGTCCTTCAACAGCGCTCTCATCGTTGTCCTCTCCATCTCCACCCACGAGAAAAGTGTCGTTGGCTACGAACGACGGCACGACCATCTCTTGTAGTAAATGTCTCCCGCCCTTGATGTCGATGATATTGTCGCCCGTCATGGTCGGCCTCGTCAGGTTGTAGTGATGTGCCACATGCGCAAAGGCCAACAAGCAATCCAATTCACCGCAGAGATCCGAAGCAGCGACCAGGAGTTCTTCGTCCTGGAGCACGTTTTGCGCAAGGTCGTAGGCGATTTCCACTTCCGCCTCGCAAATGGAGGAATATAGATCTCCTAGGTCATTGTCCAGCTCGTGCATCGTCCCGTCCTTGAAGTAGACCTGCGCTGGAGTGGTAAACATCAATTCCCACTCCAAACCGTGACCGTCAAAGACAGCCTCTCCGGTTTCTCTTTCTCGAGGTACCGTGATATGGAATCCCATATGCGGCAAGTAGGTGACATTTATCTCGAAGTTGAACTCCACGGGGATCTGAGCCTGGATCTGGCACGCCTTTTCGTTCAGAATCTCCTCCATGCCGTCGTAAACGTCTTTCAGCTGGTCGAGTTCTTCACTCACGCCTCGCTTGACCACCGTGCGATGCTGGTCCATGGACGATTCGCCGTCCACGATTTCGTTCACTGTGCGTCCAATCCTCCTCAGACTGTTCCGGTCGAGCACGTCAGCGGCGCGGATGAACAGAGGCAGGCGCTCGGCACCGGCTACTTCCCCTAGAGTGTCTGCGATGTCGATGGTATGATAGCAAAACCCGAGCAGCGACTCCTAGACACCGCTCTTGAACGCGTTCTGTGTGGCCTTGTTGCCGTCGATGCCTTTGTGCAAAAGTGTCACCGTGTTCCTCATGTTCTTAATCCTGCCGAGACTCTTGCTGATCTTCTCACGAGGCGATTGATTCCCGGGGAGAACAAAAACCGACACGAAGTCGAGACGTGCATTGATGAGATTGATATCGAGGGACGGTCGAAGGAAAGCTTGTCGCAGCAGCGTTCTCCCTTGCGGCGTTCTCGCATGGTGGTGAAAGAGGCCGTAGATTGAGAGAGCTTCCTTGGCACCGGAAGTGCCTGGGCCTTGATTGAACGCGTTTGGATGCGAGGCTGGCTGAACGACCTGGAGCGATACAAGCGTGTCGGCATTGACATGCATTGTACCTTTCAAACTGAACATTTCCAATCGTGCAACGTGAAAGGCTTGGATGGCGTCTGGGTCACCAGGCAGATAAGCACTCGATCTCCTCCGGTGGAGGTAAGCGATGATAGCGCCTGCACAACCAACGCTGACTTTATTGTCCAGGTCCAGCCACGTTGAGATCCGCATCAATTTTCCTCGACTCTTGGTCAAGCCGAACTCTTCGGGTTGCAAGGCCTCCTCGTACATCATTGATTCACCTGGAATGAGCAATTCAGTGGTGGTATCTTGAGCGAACGAACAGAGGCCGACTAGTTTGTTCAATGCTCCATCATAGCCGAACTCCGGGGTCGGTCGAATCTCAGTCTGATAGGGGAGAGGTAGGTGGTCTTCGTCGTCATCTAGCAACAGTAAGCCGCCACGGTTGGAGATCCCAGATACGCTCACTCACAGCTCTCCACAAGTGAGGCAGTTCGACGACTTTGATCATCCTGACAGTCTGCATTCGTCTCGGACCGAGGGGAGAGAATCACAATCGTCGGCTGAATGTCCAGTTTCACTGCGATTGTTCAGCACGCAGCCAACAGTGTAGGTGAGAAGTCGTACGTTTCTCGATCACCTCCCTTCCACCTCCACAGACTTCCTCCATACATACAAGTTTTTCTTCTCCTGCAATGTAGTATGCACAGCCGATTTTTCCTTTCTCCTTGATGTCGATTGCCATGATCACTTGATCTAGAAAGTCATCATCTCGATTTTCAGCATTAATTTGGTTGTGAGAGAATGGTACCGGGGCAACTCGGGAATTGGTAGTGGCTTGAGACGGAGTACTAGACTGAACCCTGTGATTTCTCGGGTGGTGGTATGGCTGACTGCGTCGGTGAGCGTGAGTTCGACCTTTTCTACGAGACAAGACTCCTGTGCCACGACGACCGCGTCCAGACCAGGAAGTCCCGCGGGACGAAGGCATTTTCGAGAGTTCCAGTAAGCATGGACGAGGACATTCCCGAGCAAAGCGGAATGGACACGCGAATTGTGCAGGGTGGTTTGCAAGGGCACAAAGTTGGAGTCACTCAACTTCATTGCAGGGCTTGGCATTCGCAAATGTTGCACCAAGGGAACTGCAGACGGTCATCATTCAAACATCTTCAAGTGAACTCTTTATTTCTGTACATTAGTTCATCTCTATTTCTGTCATGCCAATCCGATCAATCAACTTTGCACCTCTGTATCTTGCCAACCGCCAACGATTCGTCCACCTTCTGCTCTCTTGACTCGACACCACAGTCCCACCTCCTTGTCGGTAATGAACTGCCACAGTACATAAGGCCAGCTTTTATGATATGGCAATGGCTCATAGAACTCTTTTGCTATTTCATAAACCTGGGGTAGCCGAGTCCACGGTACGGCAGGGAAGTCGTGATGCTCATTGTGATAGCCAACATTGTATGTGAGAATGTTGAGGGGGCCGTAGTATGAGTATGTCTCTGGAATCGGTACATCCTTTGGCATTTTCCCACTTTGAAGAGTGGATTTGGCAAAAACGTAATGCTCCGAGATGAAGTGAGCGGCGCAGGGGTGCAATGACCCAGCTAAGAATGAGCTCATAAGGAGATATGTCAAAGACTTCCAACCAAGAAACCGGACAATCACCATGTCGAAGATAATTTGAGCAGCAATATTAGAGTAGTGTACCGGCCCGAAGGGAATCTTATAAACCATCATCGGTCGAATGGCGTAAAATATCAGTTGGAAGGTACAGAAAAATGCCTTGCCTGCAACGGAATCCAAAAAGATCGCCTCGAGGGCGGTAGGTAGATCGGTGTCCACGCCATCAACGCCCAATGACTTGTGGTGAGTTAAATGATATTGTCGGAATCCTGCAGAATATGGAATCCCTATGGGAAGATTGGCAAAGATGGCAAAGAGTCGATTGTAAAGGCTGGTTCGAAAGGCTAGGTTGTGGCTTATTTCGTGAATGGCAAGAAAAAGGTTCTGGTTTGCGGTGGCACCGATTATGTATGCTGTAAGAAAGAATGGCCATGATAGCACAGGGGTATCTTTGAGAAGGAATGCGCAGAGAATCTGTAGAGAGACGACGCCCAACACCACATATTTCGTGAGAGGCTCTGGCCCGCAGAGCCGTAGAATTTCCTTGTGTGCTTTGATGATTGCTTGTCGTCGTGTTCGATGAGGCTCCTCTGTGTATGTCCAGAAGAACTTGTCTTCGGGCAATTGTGGTCTTCGCTCCAGCTCTTCCTGAACACCCTCCTCATTTTCCTTGACCCCGCTATTCTTGGTTCGTCGAGTCCGGCTGACGGACTGTGTCTCGGTGGTTGTAGACATGAATTCGGGATTTAGCGAGCGTGTTATTTGTTGAAAACGGAAAACTGAGGGCGGTCGCTGAACACTAAGAAGGACATCAATTAGGAGGAAGCTGAACACGCTGAGGAGCAAAAGTAGAACACAAGTATTAAAGGCGGTCGGCGGCGAGTCGGATAATTTACCAATCTAGGCCTAATGGGGCTAGATTGATCAGAAGCACTCTTTGAGGCCGCCTGCCTCCCAGACATTTTATGTATTTACGATGCCAATGAATTGCACAAAAGGTGGTCTGAGCCGCTTTGCTAGATAGCGTGACTCGCTGTTTATCCTTACGTATACAATTTCAGAAACAAGGACAACATCAAGTGAAGCCGATTTTGTGCCATTAATTGTTGATACATATCCACTGTCTATCGCAAGCTCCCTCGCCTTTTGTGCTCAAAGAAAAGCCCTCGCTGTGAAAAGGCCCAAGCAGATGCACAAAATTCTATCATATGCAGTGCCTGGGAATGTGCACCACTGTATGTCGTCTAGGTCTTTTTTTTGGTTCCCAGCAAGCACAATTTAATCGGAAGGCTCCATCTAAACTGGACATGCATGTCATGCTGAATCTCTGCAATACCCTCCCAAGCGAAAGAGGCGAAAATGCCACGAAACCATATTCTGAAGAGAAATCATGCCAACCGTATCTATCTTCCGCGTTTATTTCGAGATTTCGACACCGCCGGTGGCTCCAAGGACACGCTAAAAGATTTATTGTTAGCCATTTATTTGCAATGTATTGATCTTCGGACTTACCTTGATGTCACCGTAGATGGCGAATTGACCAGCAGTCAAAGTACCAACCATGAAAAGACGAGCACCAATACCAGCATAGCTGCCACGGAAACCGAGCTCCTTGGCGATCTTGAAGAGACGGCTGGTTGTGCTCTCACCGGGGAGACCCTTGGTCTTGTTGATCTTGGAAAGCATGGTATCGGCAGGCTGAGAAACAATGGCGGCAGCAAAACCAGCGATCAAACCAGAACCCAGGTTGACAACGGTCTTGGTGCCATCTGAAGCAGTGTTCTTGTCCATGGTGTTCCAAACAGCCTCGGCAACCTTCTCGTAGACAACGAACTTGGCCATGGTGTACGGAACCTGCTTGAACAAGATGGGACCAAAACCGCTGTAGAATGCGCCAACACCTTCGGTTTTCAAGATCTTGCTAAAGCCGCCAACGAGACCGGAGGCGAAGGTGGGTTCAGAGACCAATCGAATACGGGTAGCTTCGAGAGGGCAGAGGGCAATGTCGGCGAAGAATTCGGCGAGGGCAGAAGAGGCGAGATAGACCGCGGTCCTGTTGTTTTTGGCATTCTCAATGCCGATGAGGTTGATGGACTGTTGTTTGAAGAATTCGTATCCGCCGAATTTGAAGGCACCTTGCAGGAAGTAACCAGCGAAGGTTGGGCCAACACCCGTCAACAGAGCACCAGCACCTTCATTCGCAATGACTTGTCGGAAGCCACCGATCAAACCACGGTTATATGTGACAGGGTCGAGTTGAATTCTTGTCTTGACGCTGGAGGGAGGGTCAGCGCAGGCTGGCGCGTCGACGAAGGGGGAGACTTACACATCGACAGGAGTGAGGCCACCGTGGGTGACTGAGCAGCAGACTGCGCCAGCGAAGGCCTGAGAGATGGTTAGCCATTATCTCTGGAGTAGTTCAAACTAGAATTCGCAGACGTACGAATCTGCTGTAGAGATCTAGGCCGGAGAGAGCCTTCGGCGCAGGAGCAGTGCCAGGCAGGGCGGCTGCTCCGACTTGAGGAGATGCGGCGGCCATTGAGAAATGAGTGGAGATGGGAGATGGGAGATGGCAGAGTTCAAGAGGAGCTCTGGGTGAAGTGGATGAACTTGTCAAGTGATGGAATAAACAACTGACGACGGCGTCTATAGCTGTTATTTTTTTTTCTTTGATGGTTGAAAAGGGACAAGATGTTTTTTTGGGGCTTGAATCGGAGCGCCGAAAATGAATCGGAGATGATGCGGCGCCCAGAAAAAATGCCGCAGTCAAAACCGATCGTCCGGCGACCCTCAATCCACCAATCACATTGTCACGTGGAAGATGCTTTCGGTATCGGCGCCCCTAACCCTGAATGCCTCTGCCCAGATACTGCAGCGAATAAGGCTGAAGCAAGGCTGCGGAAGATATATTGCCACCGTCCATCAATCGGTTGACTTCTACTACATTCTCGGTTCTGCGTCTCTCTTCTATCTGTAAGGTAACACTAATTCAATGCATAGAGAAAGCAGTTTGTATCGGTCTCAAAATTAAAGAATCACGAAATGGTCACGCTATGATAGCGGCAAAGTATCATGGTTGCTCACTATTGGCGACTTGCGAAAGTATAGAAGTACAGGAAGAAGTAATAATTGTACAGAGTTCGCCCTTGTTCCGATGCCTGAGTTCGGATTGAATGCTTACTTTTGTCTTCACGACATGATCTTTCACTTCGTCAATGGCGCTGAGCGTGGTGAAAATGACGGCCATTCGACTGAAAGCTTCGACGGACCTTCTGTCCTTCCGTGTCGTCTCGGGTCGTAACTGTTGGTGGAGATCGACCTGATGATATTGCTGCTGCTGCTGGACCATCCGTGTCAGTCGCTTCGTTGGAACCGGACCCATACATCGCAATATATGAATCAGTAGGGGAGGAAGTGAGAGCGCTCTCCGACTGAGCAGCCGGAGATACGCTTGTAGTAAATGTAACGGGTGCATCAATACTGTGGGATGATGGCGCCGGGGTGGTCTCTCCACCGTATTCTGGAAATGCTTCTGGCTGGGTTGTCTCCGTTTGTTTTGGCGTCGTCATCACATTCGATGATTCCGCAGACAAAGGTGTCAAGAAGCCATCACCATCGCCATAAACAGGAGGACCCTGGGCAGTTCCTGTCCACCCGCTCACCGGAGTACTGTTGGATCCAAAGCCAGGGCTTGAGGCACTCGGAGGGTCTGTATTCGAGGGACCTTTGGTGATCCGTGGAGCAGGCACCGGGGCGAAGTTGGGCACTATAGAAGGATTCGGGTTCGCAGTTTCGCTTGTGGTCGTGGAGCCGACGCCTGTGGGTGAGTCTGGCGTCGTGTCTCCTCCAACAGCAGAGATTCCGGTCGATGTACTAGTGCCTGGCGTATTCGAGGTCTGAATGGTCGTCTGAGTGGTCGTCTGAGAGGCCGACGGCTTATTTGAAGATGTCAGAGTTGTAGACAAAGTATTCGAAGTTGACGACGTAGAACTACTTGATAAAGGACTCGTCGAAGTCGAGTCCGCAAACGTTGTTGTAGCTGATGGGATCGAATTCAACGATGGAGAAGATGTGAACGCTGTACTGGTCGTCAACGAAAAGAGTGTTGCCAATTGTCCTGCCGATGTGGAAGATGCAACGACAGTACTTGTGGTGAGCGACGAGAATGGAGAGCTCAAGGCGCTAGTGAAAATTGTACTGGTACTTGTTGTGAGGGTGCTACTTGAAAGTAGAGAGCTACCAACTGTTGACTGGGATGACGAAGAGGCCAAAGCGGATGTCTCCAAACTCTGGAGAGTTGCTGAGCTGGAACTGGAGGTTGAAGTAAGCCCTGATACAGGCGAGGCTGGAACGCTCGAGGTAGACGAGAGTGCCGCAATGGATGAAGACGTCGATGAAGATTCGAGGGTGGTGCTGAATGCAGAAGTGATCGTACTCGTCGAAGAAGTGGTGAGCGAGGTAGATAGGAAGGAGCTAGTAGCAGAGCTGGTAGATGATGGGCCATTACTAGCAGAATTAGACGATCCAAGACCAGTGCTCGGCATAGAAGAGGTTTGTGTGAGTAAAGTCATTGATGATGTAACTAATGTTGTCGTAGAAGACTCTCCTGTGCTAGTTTGTGACGCTGAAGCTGAGGTCGAGGGCGAGGTGTTCGACGATGGAGGCGCACTTCTAATAGATGATCCGACTTGAGAGCTTGTTGGAGACGGCAAGATCGTACTACTGGTTGTGGTAACTGGGTATAGTTAGAAACCAGAGTTGTAGAGGGGCGGGGAACACATACTAGAAGAGACAAACATAATATTGAGGGTAATAGAAACACACGTGAATGGAGTAGAACTAGAGAAGACAATGAAGACCCTGCCTTGTTGGGTAACACAAAAGCTACTGTTGGAACCTTGCAACGATAGGACGCCGTTGACATCGATCACCCATCTCGCCGAGGTGCTGGAAATTGTGGCTGCCAAGGAAAATGCGACATATGGTTGACTAAAGTCGACGGCAACGTAGGACGAACCGACACGGAGGTAGCCATCTCTGTCTAGAAAGAATTGAGCCGCCGATGTACGATTATTTACCAATATTCCGACTCCAGATGAGAAGGACACATACTGAAGTGTTCGCTTGCGAATTTTCAGTCCCGAGTTTGTGCTAATAAGGAACGGGTTCGTTGCCGCAGGAGCAAGGGTGGGTGTCCCAGAAGATGTGCTGGTAGATGACGTAGTCTGCGTTGATGCCGTCAAGATACTGCTTGTCGTGGTAAATGTGGAAGCCACTGGTCCAGTCGATGATGACCGGGAAGAGACGCGCGATAGCCTCGAGGATGTGCTTGACGTAGCCGAAGGGCTTGAGACTGTAGTCGTAGAAGACTCAGAGCTGGAGGTTAATGAAGTCGACGTAGTGTTAGTAGAAATGCTTACAGAAGATGACGAAGTTGAAAAAGTTGTAAAAGATACTGTGTCCGATGTAGTTGAGGAAGTCGTCGACGACGTACTTGAGCTTGAAGTAGAAACCATCGTTTGGGTGATAGTCTCTGATGTCGTGCTTGCTGAAGCTGAGGCTGAGCCTCCAACTGGACCTATAGTCAAGCTAGAGGAAGTGCTCGTCGAAGCCGAGCTCGAAGACGTGGTAGTTCGGGAAGTTGATGTTACTACAGAACCAGTGCCAGATGAGGTAATTGTGGAAGACAAAAACTTAGAAGTGGTGCTGGTTTGGCTCGAAGTAGTTTCTGAGCTTGTGCTAGACTCACTAGTAGACCTTGACCTTGATGTGGTAACAGAAGAGGTACTTGTTGAGATTGATGTCGTTGATGTGTTTCCAGTCGTGCTTGAGGGAGCTACTGTGGAGCCAGAGATAGGACCACCAGTAGAGCTCAAGCTACTGGTTGACGTCGTCGTGCTGAGGACACTGGAAAAGCTGCTAGTGGATGTAACTGAACCGGAGATACTGCTTGTTGGCGTCGAGTTAAACGATGATGATGTGCTTGAAGAAATCATTGTTGACCCAAAGACCGGCCCACTACTAGAGCTAAAACTGCTAGACGAAGCAGTCGAACTGGTGGCACTGAAGGAGCTCGTGGTTGAGCCATGAACTGGGGACCCTGTGATGCTAGTGGAGCTGGATGATATGAAGAGAGTACTTGTTGTCTCTGAGCTTAGAGTTAAGGTGGTCAAGGTGCTAGAAACCATTGAAGTGCTTATAAAGCCTGTTGAGGTTGTCGAACCAACAATAGGACCACCGGAGCTACTTAAACTAGTGCTTGAAACTGAAGGTGAGGTGCTAGATCCAACAGCGCCGCTTGATGTTGCAGACGACGTAGAGGGAGCGCTAGTGGGAGAGCTAGAGGTTGCGCTTGTTGATTCACTAGTGACTGATGTTGATGTTGAGGTGATGCTTGAAGTAGGTGTGGTTGACATCGATCCTTGAATGGGACCGCCTGAGCTGCTGGAGCTGCTGGTTGCGGTCGTGGGCGAAGACCCCTCAGGAGGACCTACTATTGAGCTCGTGCTTGAAGTCGTCGAAGGACTACTTTCTGAGCCCGAGCTACCTGTTGAAGTTGAAGAGCCGCTCGTTGAGCCACCAATTAGACCACCACTGGAGCTTGGATTGATACTAGACGCGACTGTGCTCGCTGTTGCTGTCCAATCTTGCCAATTTGAGGTAAGGGGGAAGTTTGGATCCGTAACGTCACCTCCCCAGTCAAACCAGCCATACCCGTCGCCTTGGTTGTGGTTGGTAGGATCTGACCCTTTACCAGGTTGATGGAATCCTGGAAGAGCATGATGACCGGTGGGCACTGGAATGGCACTCGACGTCGTAGGAGCTTGTTTGCTGCATGGAACCGTCCAGTAAATGGTTTTGGTGACAGTGACAGTAAAATCAATGACCTCTCGAGGCCGGTTGCATGCACGGGTGACATGGTGGAAATAAAGACTTGGGGCAACCGTGATTTTCTGGGCAGCAGAGGTGATGACGGTACTGGGAGCTGTGAATAAGAATGTGAACGTGTAGGTACCAGCAGAAGACGCAGTGGTTCTGGTTGAGACAGGAGCCACCATTGTCGATGAAGAGGAAGGACCTGGCCTGGATATCCATGTTTCAGGATACCCCATACATTTAGTCCCGACTGGCCCTGATCTGCATTCAATGACATTTAGAACCTGCGAACGGCTCCCATCAGGTTGCACTTTACACTCTTCGCAAAGACCACTGCCATCATAGCCTGGTATCGCCAAGGGCCCAATCTTATTGTATGGTACCATGAAATCCTTTGCGATGGTCAGACGTACTGCCGTTGGTGATGCTCGGGACGAGGTTCCATTTCTGACGAAAGTGGTGGTGGGAGTGGTCCACTTTGTGATTGTTGTATTGAATCGAGAAACTGTGACCGTTTGAGAGGTACAGGTGACTGTCGTCGAATGGATTGAGGAGCCGTCGTAGGCAGCAGGGATGACCGTACTAATGTAGGCAAAGGTCTGCATAGGATGATGGGTGATGCACCCACCCTGATAGCATGTTGATGTCGTCGAACATGTATAAATGGGTTGAAGTTGTTTTGTAACAGTAATCAGGGTTGCTGTTGCCGTCGTGACGTTTGGGCAAGGAGTGATGGTGGTCAAGGGCTCCGCAAGAGCAACGCCGACCAGTAAGATAGCTGGTGCAAGTGAAACTAGCATGCTGAAAGAGTGGATAGAAGATAATTGGATAAGATGTAGGCTGTAATGAATGGCTAAGGGTATAAACCCCTCCAAAAAGGGCCAAAGAAAGACCGATACCAAATGAGTGGAATGTTGTTAAAAAGTTGTAGAAGAACCAGAAGGTATGAAACAGATATATAGCAACATCTGTTGGTTATCCAAGAATTCCTCTTTGGCATTGATTGCCATTTGCATGGTGGCGTTGATAGGAGCTGGACTAGCTCGACCGAATCTAGACGTGTCACGGCGCTCGGCTGAAGCCATGAACCAGGTTTCGTGGATGAGCCGCAAGATGCGAAGTCTACGATGGCAAAAAGCTGGCTACGGCATCCAACGTGACAAATGGATCCGGAATGCCTTGTGCCTAGGTCATGGAGTTGTATGAGAGACTCCCAGTCATCATGGTAGGTAAAGAAATTGATAGAGTTGACATTGCTATCCAATTTCCCAAAGACGTGCCCGTGTGTGTGGAGGTCCGACGTGGAGAGTATATAAAGCATGGTATGAAGGACCGGACTGGCTTATGTAGATTCATTCTCATTGGCGTTGAGCCATGCAAGTAATCAAGCTAGAAGTGTCCAGGGTTGAGATTGCCGTTGTGTTGTCATGACCCAGGGGGTTCGAGATAACAGACGTCAGTGAAAGATGTATACCAAGCTACCCGACATAGTGACGAACCTCAATCGCTTGGTAAGACACTGGAATTCAACACAAGCTGTCGAGTTGCCAATGTGTCCTAGACAGCCTCTTGGTCGGCAAAGAGGCGAAGGCATTTTTCATTGTCCACGTTGGAAAAGGAGTGGCTCGAAAGAAGTAATTGACGTGAGCTTTTCATATCTTTAAGTTTCATTTTTGATTCTGCCATGTCGATTGTGGCAATTCAATGAGAAGTGGGACGCTCCAAACATAGACCATCCACTTTAGCTATGGTATGGAGATGAAGCCGTCGGGACCTTATTTAACGAAAGGCAACTCCTTGGCATGTCAATTCCCTCTATCGGCTTCAGGACGACTCTTTTCCGTGAGTATATACTTCTTCAAGTCCCCTCTTGGACCCCTTGTTGGATATGCGAAACAGGGACAATCTGTCGGGTGCCACTTGATGGCGGAAGCGTCAAGTTGGGTCTAGGAAGTGAGTCGCATTCTTCAGATAGCAGATTATCTATGAAAGGTAGGTATTGTATCTGCGTTGCTAGACACGCTTTCTGTGCTTGAGAATATGAAAAGGAAACAGGTCCCAGGCCGAGTCTGTTTCTGGGCACTGAAGCATGATCAGTAGTATTCTATGCAGGCCACATTCGAAAATTGGTAGATGCTGAAGGAGCTGGTGAAGGGTGTGTTGTGTAACCTAACAAAGCTTTGAGATACTTGAAGTTGCGGATGTCACTCATGTTGTACTCCCTCAAAGCTCGCATATTCCCGCCATCTAGACTCCAGGGGGTGTCAGTTTTCAAAGCAATTTTGAGATGTGCTTAGGTGCGTTAGTTTGGCTAGCTTCATCAAGCGCAGAGATCCCTATTTGGTGGCATGTACCTTTTTGGATGCAAAGGTGATGAGACTAAATATGATGCCCAGCCTCACAAATCATCTGTTGGGTCATGTATTAATTTTGTGAATGCACATGTACCTAGGTACCTAGATTACTCGAGAGCGAAAAACCTAAGTGCCTTTTACAATTTGATCCTAAGGGGTGAGCAAAGGTCGCTTTAACTTGAGCATTAACTGAACCTTTAACTGAGCATCACTGAGCGTTCCCTGAGCACTCCCTAAGCACTCCCTAAGCAAACACACTGAGGCCTAATCTGGCCCCTTGCGATCGGCCATACCTGTCTCTCAACTAGACATCTGTTTTAGACGGACGTAGGAGGCCTGGCGGATTCCCTGCCCTTACACTGCTGCTAAATTTCCTTGTAACCTTGGACCTGGCGATGCAATAGGGTATGCGGTGGAATAGAGAACAAGGAATCTGATTAAGCAACTACGGGCAACCAGCGGCCACAAACCAGAGCCCGGTGACTCCTTGCTCCCGGTGATGCTGCCCAATAAAGTTCTAGTGCCTAAAGTTTTGGGTGACTGTTTTGCTGTTCAGCTAATGTAGACAAATATCGCTCTCAATCTCGTTGAGCAAGAGGCTTTAGTGAGGCGTTTTCATCCAAATAATGGTGAAAAAGGAAAAGGAAAACGCAAACGCTCGCGATGCCGTGGTCACATCATTACCCTCGCCGCGAAGGCGTCCCTTTTCGGTCTTAAGTACGAGACCTTTGAGCATGAAATCAATATTATAGAGCAAGCAACAGCAAGGTATAGGCTCAACTAAAAGAGGTGGTAGCAGCCCTTAAACCATTCTGGGAAGTCACAATGAGACTTCAAGGACAAAGAAATACATCCTCACACAACGTGATTTGGGAAGCACTTCCTGCGCTTGATTATCTCCTGGAACTTTGCGAACAAAAGAGGAATGAGATAGCGGTCAACACCTTGGGCGACACTCGACGTTTGATCGGCGGTGACTACTGCCTCGCCTGCAACGCAGCGACTTAATTTTGTCAAGAACCGTCTCAAGCCAACGTCGGGAGAGAGATCGGGAGATCTTGGAAGGCAGTGCGGCTATGGATCTAGGTGCGCATTGTTTTCCTTAGATGTACAAGTCTTTTTTTGGCCGGGACTTACAAGTGCCCCGAGAGATAAGATTACACCCATGATGACTCTGCCGAAGGCGTGTTAAAATTCGTCAGAGGCACATACGAGTGAGGCCCGTCGGAACCAAAGAACCCAAAGAGGCCACCGTCCCATAATGGATTCGCGTCTTCGCCTACAACGGTCGTCAGATCGCCCCGAGAAGTGACGTCGGGGAGGTCGGGAATGAAGGTGTTCGGCCCAGGCGAAGATCCTGCTACCCGAGGGTGCTGGTCTGTAGGCGGGACGATGGCCTTTTCGTGTTGGGAGTGCGTGGCCGATGTTCCCGGCGATGGCTGCGTCGAGGGTGAGGTCGGGATGAAAGGGGGCGGAAGCGGCGGCGCCCCGTTGGCTGGGTTTCCGCTGTACTTCTTGCGCCAAAGCAACAGCGCGTCGTGCACGATGCTGTAGAACATCCTAGAAGTCACCTGTAGTTTAGGTGGCTCTAAATTCTCCTCCACCATGCCCTCTTGATGGAGGGCCCAGATCTGCGCGATTACCCTGCTAAATCGGCCGGGTAGGTCGCCGTCCGCGATACTACATTGTCTCAAGATAGACAGACACATATTAAACGTCTTTTTCCCTCGGTCTTCGTCCAGGTATTGTCGGTAGCCCGAGTGGATTACCCGGGAGATATAAAGGGCCCCCGCGCTGCAGATCATATAGATTGACGCGTTCGAATACTTGACGGGAAAATTCTCCTTCTCTCCCATTTCAAGTTTCGCCACCAGGTCTATCACGTCATCGTAGGCTCGGACGATACCGTTTCGTCGATAAGACGACTCTTGGGACTCCAGTAGCCAGTATCCGCGAAGCTGGAACGAGGCGGCGAGAAGCTGAATCTGAGTCTGATCTGTCTAAAATTAGCGATTGTAAAAAATATTCGATGGTAGTACTCGAATAGCTTACAGGATCTCGGAGGACTCGATCGACGCTCTAGTTCTTGAAGGTCAGCCTCTAATAATTTCAGGGTCGAGGCTCTTTTAGGCGGAGATGCTGATGTCGTCGACCTGTCTAGCTCCCCCATAGCAGTATGGACCTTATTACAGAATATTTGTACCGCCACAGCCTGATGTAGGGCCTCGGGAAGGTTGTACAGGTTGGAAATGGTGGCCGCATTCTCGATAGTACGATCAAACGTAATGTAGGGTGGGTGACCCGTCGTCAGGGCCAGACTAGTCGACTACGAATTAGTATATATAGACTGATCGAGTGGCTAAAAGAATACAGATTCCATAATAAATAGTTCGATATAATAGGTAGCGAAAACAAACATAGGAGCCTAGGAGGATAGGCCAGGGGTGGGGTGATAAGAGTTACGCTCACACGCACCTTTCAATAGTAATATAGATACAACACCAGACCCTAGTCGCTTCTCGTAGCTCGTCCGAGCTCAGCGAGTACCCTGACCGAGAATAGTGTGCATATACGTCCGGTTGATGCAATCCAGTCTGGAGAGATATGCTTTTGAGACATCCGCCAATAATGAAAGTAATATCCTGCGTAAATGATGAAGCGGGAAAGGGCCAGGCGGATAGGATACACATTGCTTGTAAGGACGGTAATGTATGTGGAGGGCTAGCGATAGTCGACCATAGAAAATTTCGAACAGAGTGCGATAGTGATTGAAAGAGCGAGAGGTCAGTCTGATCATGGCGTGCGGCGGTTATAATAATCGTCCAGAAGAGAAGCGGTGATATATTATACACTATATCGGCCGAAGAGGGAGGAGTAACCACAGGCAGCAGAGGATGATAGTGTACGAAGAATCTATTTTAAGGACTCAGTACAAGGACGGCGTACTGTGCGGAGGGAGATGAACTTACAGAGCGAAGAGATATTCGATCTGGGTCGGATTGAGGCTCACGGAATCAAGATTGCGCGCACTCTGGGCAGGTATTGAGTATTTCCCAGCGGGTTGAGACGCTACGAGATTGAGAGCCGTCGTCGCGCATTCATCAGGGCCTATAAGAATAGGACGGTTAGTTAGAGCCACCAGGCGGTTGCCAATGGCTACTCGGGGCGTGGTTGGCGTTGGTTCTTTATTCGTTCAGAGAAGAGAGAACGTCAATGAAGTATGTGAAGTTACCTGATCTAGGATATATAGGTGCCATAGGCACTATAGGCAAGATATTGGCGGGATCTTTAGGCGTTTGGCTGTGCTCGGATTGATATTTAGACGGCCTTGAGGAGGATCTGTCGTGGGAGAAAATCAGCCACGCCCTTCTCTATACCTAGCTAGAGGGGTTCAGGTAAAGCTCACGACCTCTTACTGACACGCCTGTACTTCGTATCAACCCGACAGGGGCGAGAGAGCTCCCGACATCGCTGACAAGGCTGCGTCCCTCCAGCCGAGTCCTCACAGCGTAACTATTAGAATTTCAGTTAGCGGTCCGTCTATACTGCGTGAGAAGTTTCGGTGCAGCGCAGCACCCGGGTAGACGTACTTTGGCCTGTCGACATGATTGACATGCGACTGGTCTCGGTTTTGTAACGTGGCGGCGGTTGGTCGGCCGCCTGTGCTCTCTGATTTCACTGCCCTGGAGGGCGCCGGCCAGCCCGGGCGCCGGCTCAGAAGGATGAGGTCTAGGGGCCAGTAATTTACCGAAGGCTTCGTCGCTACAACTGGCGACCTCTACGGCCTCCATCGCCATCGTTGAGAGGACAAAAATCAAGAATGTAGGCGAAGGCGGCAGGGAACTCTTTGATCCCGTTCTTAAAGGTGGCCAGAGACATGGGCGACCCCCAGACATCCGCCTCCCTAGACCATGAACGCCACTCGGGGTGGTCAAAGGTGTCATAAGATTGCGGGCCCAAAGCTAAATGGTCAACTAACTATTTCGCCTACTAGCTAAGAACCCCAGCTGGTCACAGAGGGCGGCGAGGGCGGTTTAGGTAATGAGGGGATGATGGGGAAGCTGTGGTGTTAAGGTGGTCGGTAACCATGCTGAGAACTGCGCCTGACCTGCGAATAGCTCAGATCAGAGGCTTAGCGAGGCTACTAGTGGCTACCCAGTCTGACAGTCTGATCACAAACCATCTATATCACCAGAATTTAGAATCTAGATCGAGAGTATTCGAGACAAGGACTCTCCGCAATCTAGATTCTCCGTTTTTCCTCCAGACGCGTTGCTACACGCCGTTTTGAAACGCCTTTCCCCCAGCCTTGAGATCGAAATCCATCAATTCCTGGAGGCCACAGACATCAAACACCCCCTTAGGCCCCTTCTTCATAATTTCTGTGGGCTGGACGGTCCCGGTCTGCTGGAGGAATTTGGCGGCCCCGTACACCGATTCATATACTGGCGCCATGGCCATCGTTGGGAATAGCATAAGCTTAAACCCCATCTCCATCGCCTCCTGTACTGATACCTCCGGCGTGACGCCTCCCGGCACCATGTTCAGGAGTACGGGCGTGGGTGCTAGATCACGCACCACCGAACGCATATGCTCTAGAGACGTTGGAGCCTCTAAAAATGCGATATCAGCCCCGGCTGCGACAGCTTTTCGGAGCCGGCTTACTGCCGCCTCGTACCCAAGACCCTGTAATGCATCTGTCCGAGCAATGATGACAATATCACCGACCTCTTCGCGAGTTAATGCAGCAGCTCGAATTCTCGACTCGAAGACGTTCTCGTCCACTAATTCCTTTGATCCGAGATGGCCGCAGCGCTTAGTCTGAACTTGGTCCTCTATGTGAAAGCCTGCGATACCGGCCCTGATATACGCCTCCACTGTTCGTCGAACCATGAGTGGGCCGCCAAACCCAGTATCTGCGTCGGCGATGAGAGGGACTGAACGATCGAGGCCTGCAATCATACTGGCGTTCTGTACCATATCGTCCATGGTTGTCATTCCTAGATCGGCCATGCCTAGCCGCGACATTGACGTGCCTGCACCGGTCATGGATAGGATATCGAACCCGGCACGAAGTGCAATACGAGCAGTGTAGCCGTCGTAGATTCCCGGGGCAACAACTATCGGCTGCTCGGCGAGCATGGCACGAAGGCGTGCTGCGCCCATCACCCGCCTTCGAGGAGAGAGGCCGTTGCCGTTTTGGGAGTTCATGGTTCTCGGTGTTGCACTGTGTTGGCGTCGAATATAGGTAGTAGCCCTTGTCGTCCTTGTCGCTTCAGCCGCCCCTGTCATGGCCTAAGTAAGTACTTAGAGCGGAACGTCTCTTCTTTGAAGGGAGCCAAGACCCTTCTCGCCGATTGGTTCCCGTTGCGCCTTTCCCCGACGCTCTCCAGAATATTTCGTACCCCTGACAAGATTTGCCGGGGCCGATGTAAGCGCCTCATCGAGATCCAATCGGGCACCCGCGCTCAGGTTGCACCGAGCCAGTCACCATCCCGAAAATTGTCGCCTACTAGCCATAGAGATATTGCTGAACGATATATCATCTGGCCTACAAACAAATGATGGCGCATCTATAGTCATGGCACTCTTAACTCGTCACGGTTCAGAGCTTAGGATCGACGAGGCAGATCAACAAAAATGGAGACCGCGTCAGACAGCATACACATTGACTTACAAGGCCATTGCGGAAGCGGGCTACAAGCTGTGACCCAGTTGCTCAGGGATATTCGAAAACTTGACGTGACCGTTCATCTTCAGCGCCCTAGAAACGACGTACCCGAGCATTCCGTTTACTGTGGCAGTAATGCGCTCCTAAAACAACTCGTGGATCTCTCGTCTATTCTGCAAAAAGCTGGGCACTCCCTAGAGGCTGGCGCTCTGCTGGATGTCTACGAATTGGGCAGAGAACCCGAAGAGTTCGGGGGCTTGGGCCTACCTGGAGATGGCCAGGATCTTTCAGAGCAGGACATATCGGAGCTCCTCTTTCTGGTATCAGCACAGCTTGAATCTTTAAACTCAGCAGAGAGGGCCAAAAAGCCTCTGAAGCCGCTGCACGCAAGACCAGCAGGTCGGCGGGGGATGACAATGAGTGAAAAGATCCTGGCTGCCCACGATGTCGAACGAAAAGGTGAAGTCAAACCTGGCGATGTAATCCGCGTGGACGTTGACTGGATCCTGGCATCCGAATTATCTTGGAAAGTAAGAGCAAGCCATCTTACCTGTCTTAGGAGAATGGGACGTGCTAACGTTAATCTCTCTTTCAATAGCATATGGAAAGATGGTATAACCGTCTGGGGAAGCCCGGCATTTCGCGTAACGATCGATTCTGGCTTGCTGGGGATCATCTAGTTGACCCTCGTGTGATGGAGACACCAAAGATTATACCTTATCTCGAAGCCGCGGAACGCGCCAAGAGGGAATTGAAGATGACTGAGCATCAGGGCATGAACGTAAGTAATACAGACGTTGAACTGAAGAGCCCACATTGGCGTATAGCTCTCGAGGACCTATTTTTGACCTTTCCATTCTGCATTTAGTATACAATCATGCATACCGAATTTTCCCGTGAGCGAGCTCAGCCAGGCATGATCGTTATTGGATCAGACTCTCATACCTGCTCCGCAGGTTCTGCAAGCTGCCTAGCTGTTGGTCTAGGCGTTGCCGACGTACTTCTTTCCCTGGTGACTGGAGAGACGTGGTTTAAAGTCCCAGAGACCGTCGAAATACGCTTTATCAACAAACCAAAACCTGGATTGTCGGGCAAGGACGTAATCCTATATATCCTGAAAGAACTCAAACGAAATACGGTCGCCGCAGAGCGAATCGTCGAGTTTACTGGGCCCGGACTGCGATACCTGTCCCGCGATGCGCGTTTTGCAATCACGAATATGTGCACGGTAAGTTGCGTCGCAATTACACCATGGATGCTCTTAAATAACGAACCAAATCTAGGAGTTTGGGGCTATTACTGGAGTTTTTGTCGCCGACATCATTACCAAGCAATTCGTGAGCCGAAGAAAAAATCCGAAACATAAATCGAGCGCCGTCTACTACCGTCCCGACGATGACGCTGATTATGTCGAGACCCATATTATCGACCTTGCACAAGTCGAGTCTTTCGTTGCGAAGTATCCTAAGCCTGACGATGTAGTTCCGGTATCCGAGCTTACAGGACTCGAACTCCAGGGCTGTTTTATCGGCGCGTGTACAACGGCCGAGGAAGACCTTGTCCTTGCGGCATTACTGCTAGAGGAGGCCATGAAGCGCGGAGCTCGTCCTGTCAAAATGGGCAAGCGTAAAGTGATTCCGGGGTCTCGCCCGATTCTGAGCAATTTACGCAAGCACGGGTTGACCAACATCTTCGAGGCAGCTGGCTGGGAGATAGGGGTCCCAAGTTGTTCCTACTGCGTAGGCATGTCTGCAGATCAAGCCTCCGCCGGCGAGACTTGGCTGACCAGTCAAAATCGTAATTTTGAGAATCGGATGGGTCCAGGTATGTTGTCTAGACAAGCTCCCGTTCGTCTCATCGACCTGGTAAGACTAATCCAAGGGTTCTAGGAGCATTTGGTAACCTCGCCTCTGCGGTGACTGTGGCCGCCAGCAGCTTTAGTATGACAGTAACGGATCCCGGCCCGCTTTTAGACGCAATAGATATAAAGCGGGTACATGAAATTCTGGGTTTCAGCTCTAGCGAAGAGACCCTGCTCGATGGCCCTGAATTCGTCGAGCCTGGCAGCATGGAGGTCGCTGTGGCCGCCGCGCCAGACCAAGGAGAATGTTCAAATCCTGGAGCGGCCGATTCCACGGTCGCAAAACAGATTGCAGATGGCACAGATGAAGAGATGAACGCAGAATCGTCTGAGCTACCACCGTCAACATCGTTGGTTTCTGGACGAGTTTACAGGCTTCCTGATTTCGTCGACACAGATGCCTTGTTACCAGCTTCGGCCTTGGCTCAATCAAACCTGTTTAGGGAGCAGTTTGGTGCCTTCTGTCTCCTCCACACGCATCCCGATTTCCGCCAACGAGTGAAAGACGGGCAGAACATCGTTGTGGCCGGAGAAGCGTTTGGCTGTGGAAGCAGCCGTGAGGATGCCGTCTTCGCCCTTAAGGGAGCTGGAGTGCAGTGCGTCATTGCAAAGTCATTTGCCTTTATCTACGGGAGGAACCAACCCAACCTTGGTCTCCTCGGCATTGAGCTAAATGACCCACGATTTTGGGCCATTGTCGACCACAACAAGAGTATCAAGATCGACCTGGACCGCGCACTGGTCCAATTGGAGGTCAACTCTGGATTCTGGGAGTCCTTTTCTTTTAGACTGAGCCCGATGCAACGCCGCCTGATGGAATGCGGCGGAGTCGAGAAAGCCTTCAATAAATACGGCAAAAGTGTATGGCAAGCACTGACTACTCCGGCCTCTGACGCACAGTCGTCTGTGAAAGGCCCTGTCACTCTCGCGCTCGATGTGGACCCTAAGGCAACGGAATGGTAAGTGCGTTCTGAGACCGAATTTCGAGAACGAGACCGACGCTGGGATATTTCATCAATACCATACATATTATTACATATGTCTTAACATATCGATGAATTGAACGGGAGCCGATCGAGTTATGCCACGCTGATTTCGAGGTCTGTCTTGGGTGAACATGAACAATCGACAAACCCTCTTAGGCCATTTTGGTGGCTCAACAGCATGAAGCTGTGGCCGTCACGGCCAGATCGGACAAGTCCCCGAGCTAGTTTAGGGTATCAGGACTACAAATATTCCCCAGCAAGCGATTTCGTGGTTGGTGATTTGAGCATACTTCGGCTAGACTCGACGGTCTGATTTCTACCGTGCTTCTTTCCCCCCGGAAGTGAATGGATGGGAGGCGGTAAATGGCAACACAAACGACGAAACGGCTGTCGCCACGGATACCGAGCCAGGACCTTGCAGTTCACTTTGACAAGTTGCCACCGTGGCTGCGCCCTAAAGGGAGACTATTTCTGTTACACTGGAGAATGGCAATTACATATCTTAGAAACCTAAGCTGTTGCGTCTAAACAGCAAGAACCCTCATCATCTTGGCCATTCCCAAGTGTCTAAGACGTTTCACTGCCAATTCCAATTTGTTAGTCGAAAGACAATTCGAAATCCATAGCACACATTCTCGACAACGGTGAATAGGACAACAGGTGAGCTACCTGGGGAGTAAGAACCCAAAATCCAAAGTCGGGGTGCTGTGATCCAAAGACGCGAACCGGTTTTTATAAGCTCCCGGACTCTCAAGCTTCGACGTGCTCATAGACCTGCTCTGTAGATTGCGTTGCCTGCTTGCCGCTTATCTTTGTCTCCTCGACCACAGTGCTAGTGTCCTCCAAGGAGGCGTTGATGTGTCGGTCCCCAAAGAGAACACCGATTTCCTCCAAGGATTTGCCTTTGGTCTCGGGACAGACGATGAACAAGAAGGGTATTGCTACCACGAGTAAACAGAGCCAGATGAGGAGCAACCTGGCGAGATATGTCAGCTCAACGGATCTTTGATGGGGACATTAAAACCGAGTACTTACTTCCAGCCCATTGATGCGATCCCAACCGGAGCGGTGTTCAATTGAACAACAAGAGCACCAAAATAGCCTGACGTCGAGATGGCCATGCCTTTGCCGCGCACGTTATTTGGGAAGATTTCTGCGGAATAGATACTGACGGCTATGTCAGCGGAGTCCCCGAGGGTCCTCTCTATGGCAATACTCACTACACGGTCGGGTCGACAAAGCTGGCGTACATGAGGATTTCGAGGTAAATGAAGGAGATGGCAGAGATGGCGGACGCTCGAGTGCCACTCTCTTCGAATTTGGCCAATGAGATGATGATTGCAATTGAGGACAAACCACAGCCGATCCACCCGATTTGCAGGGCTCGGACTCTGCCCATCCGATCAACGGTGAAGGCGCAAAAGGTATTGCCAAACTGGGCCACGAGAGACCAGAGGCCCGCGAAGAGGAGCACAAACTTGGTGTCGTAGCCAAGACTGGAATAAAGAATTGGCCCATAGACTGTTCCTCGTCAGTATCAGCCTAGGTGGACGAAACCACGAACGACCTACCCGACAGCAACATGGTGGCGGTGAACATGCTACCACCGCAGATGAAGAAACCGAGCAAGGCCCGTTTTCTGTACGACGGCACGGTGAGCATCTGGAGCCACGTCACTTGGTTTTCCTCGTCCTCATCGTGCTGGGCCTTGATCTGGAGGAACTCTCGATGAATGTAAATGTTGTCGGGGTCGTCCCGATTCCGGTGAAATCGGATTAGACTTTTCAGGGCCTCGTCTAATCGATTGCGGTTTACCACTGCAAACAATATCAGATCCCAGCACAATAGGTTCTTGCTCAGCAACAAGAACTTACACCAACGAGGAGATTCTGGGATGAGCCAGACCCCGACGCAAAGGATCACAACGGGAACACACTGCAGCGCCAGGGGAACTCGCCACTGTGAACCACCGGCGTTGACAAAGTAGAAGCCGAATCCCGCCCAGCTTGTCTCGGGGGGTCAGCGCAACCCGATACCATTTCGTGGGGCCGCGAAAGAGCTCACCTGCTACAAACGGAACCAAGCGCTATAAAGACGCCGTGGAGGCCGACGACCAAGCCACGGGCCTTTGGGGGAGAGATCTCGCTTTGGAAGAGGGGTACTACGGTGACCAGTCCACCTGTGGAGGCGAGGTCAGCAACGTGTCTGTATCGACTCCTGGAACCGCGAAGGGACAAATGACGCACCGATTCCGAGACCTGCTAGCAGCCGGGAGGCAATGAACATGGCCATATTCACGGACCCGGCCTGGAGGGCGCCGCTGATTATACAGGAAAGGGCATAAGTGGCGACCGCGATTCTGCGACCCAAGACATCCGAGAATTGAGGCGAGATCAGAGCGCCGATCAAAGCACCCGCCGTGGTCACGCCGTTGGCCGCTCCTATGAGTTGATTGGCATTCGGGTCGGTGTCAAGGTGCATGTACTCTCTTGGGAAACGAGATCAGCCTTTGCGCCCCAGAAGAGCCCCAGGGAGACTCACGAGGGCCACTCACATGAACGACGGCTGTGCCATGGTGGTGGCGGTGATGGTGATGATATAGGCAAACGCGAGAGATCCCAAGGACAGGAAGAGGGATACCCAGGTGCTGAACATGCTGCGAGAGTGGTCGGCCATGGTAACTGATTGGGGGTGGACACGATCAGGTTCTTCGAAGTCCAATTCGAAGTCTTCCTCAACCACAATGATCCTGGTATTGAAGACTAAGGGAGCAGCAAATTGGGGTCGGCAGCATGGCTATATCTGTGTCTATGGTCATTGCTTCGTACGCATAGGCAGCGAGGGTTGAGGACCGACGCGCGCCCTCCTCCACCCCTTTCTTTCTGGAGCCTCGGGGAAAGTGCGGAGCCCCGAAGAAGCTGCGTACCAATTCTCGGGAGAGGCGACAGCGAGCCAAGACCTAGTCTCTGAGGACGCTGTGTTGTCCGACCCAATCGGCCTGCATCATTCTGGGCAGGTTGAGGGCGGGGACCCGTAGGACCACTGGCTGGTTCCAGCTGAGTTTGCCGCCAATGATCGAAACCCTCTCGGCGAAAGAACCTTCGACCAATCGGCGGCGCTGTCGACCAAACGGCCAAAGATGTTCTTTCTAGGGATATCCTGGGCAACGGCTGGGTCAGTTTAACGAGTTTCCCTATACGTAGTTGAACTGTGCCGCACTGTCTATGCTTTGTGGCTTTTGCTCGATGTTAGCTACATCTATCTCCAAATCTTGTGCAACAACAACGAACTCACTCCAGACCTCCAAGGTGCGACTAACCCGCGGGTGTTTATATTATTGAGCACGGCGACCGCGGTGCAGAGACCTGTGGGCTATCATAATGCACGAGTCGTCGAAAGAAGTGGCCTTTGGACTGGCACTGCTCCTAGTTTCCGTGTTTCTGGTTAGCTGGCCCCAGCGGACAGTGCATTGCTGAAAGACTCGATCTGACCGTAGACCCCTACAGTATCGAAACTTGAAAGATCCGCTGCGTTACATCCCAGGGCCTTTCCTGGCAAAATTCACGAGCGCATGGATTATCTCAGTCGATCTGTCCGGGAACCGGACCATGACCATCCACCAGCTACACCAGAAACATGGCCGTATTGTGCGGATCGCCCCTAACCAGCTCTGCTTCACCTCGCCGGAGGCTCTCAAGGACATCTATGGGACGAACTCGCGGCTCGAAAAGGCACCTATCTACGCGACCCTCGGCTTCCGGAGCACTTTTACAACTATCGACCGCCACGATTACCGGGCAATGAAGAAGCGAATCCTCCCCAGCTTCAGTCCTGCCTTCATAGAAACCCTGGAGCCCAACGTCCACCGCCAAGTGGCTAACCTGGTCAAGTGCCTCGACAAGCGTCTGAACGCGCCACTTGACATTCTCCCATGGCTCCGAATGATGACGTTGAATATTGTCGGTAAGGCTAGATCCGCCCGCCCCTATCTTTACTAGAATTTTACTTATTATCGGATTTTCTTTTCGCAGGAGAGGGTTTAGTCGGTAAGAGTTTTGGTGGGCTCGAGACCGAAAAGCCCCCTCAGCTACTGCACGATATGGACGACCTTTTCCTAGGGCTGTGGGTCTGGTGGATGTTCCCTACACTCTGCAGTGTGTTAATGTATTCGCCCTTTAAGGGGCTGCGGAAGTTTCTGAAATCACCGGAACGGATCAAGACGGTAAGAATGGTGTCTTCCTACTAGCCCCTCCCCTATAGCGCGCTCTCGCGCTCTCTGTGGAATTCTTTCTAAATATCCCTCTTTCTTCTGGTTAGTATGGCGGCGGCGCGTATAAGGACTATCTCTCCACGTACGACCCAAAGACACGCGACGACCTCGTCGCTCGATTATATAACGAGCAACGTCTACATATGGAGAAGAACGAACCCATACCCTTCCACGTCACTGATACGGGCATTACCGAAGAGTTAACTAACCTACTCTTCGCCGGTACCGACACTACCGGCCTCACCCTCTGCTATCTATCGTGGGAGCTATCGCGCCATCCCGAATGGCAGCTGCGGCTGCGTGAGGAACTCAAGCAAGCTTGCGGTGAGCAGACTAGCCCGCCTTACAATACCGTGTCGAACCTCCCGATTCTGGATGCCGTGGTCTTCGAGCTTTTGCGGCTGTGGCCTGTAGCGCCGGCTAGTCTACAACGAATCACGCCACCCGGAGGAGCAGTTATTGACGGTGTTTTTATTCCTGAGAATGTATGTGGAGCCTTTGTGCTGATTATCCCCCGCTACACGCCTATAAGTTACGATGACTATTTTAATTTACCTTGGTCGTCTCGCTATGGCCCCTTTTTGGATCTACTCTCCCTCGATCGGCTCGCTTATCCTAGAAAGGCATTGAGATGAGACGAGAAGAGACGATCCTGATCTCCCTAAAGCTAGAGAATTTCGGAGCTAACAGTAACCCTCGCAGATCGTCGTTTCGTGCCAGTCCTTCAGTGAGCACCGTAATCCCATAATCTTCCCGAATCCGAACCAGTACAATCCACAACGCTGGCTCGACGCTGATAAGGAGGCCGAGGATGCGATGCGCGAGCAGATCACCCTTTTTGGCAAGGGAGCGCGGGCATGCCTGGGTCGACGATTGGCCCTCATGGAGATCAAGCTGACAGTAACGGCGCTGATGATGAGGTACAACATCGAGGTAGGCAGCGACACGACCGACAAGGACATGGAATTTATCGACCATTTCACGCTAGTCCCTAAAGGCGGGAGGTGCATCTTGCAGTTGAGGAAGCTATGAGTTGCCTCAGTGACATCCTGTTGCCTCGACCTGGGGTAAGATACACGCGCGCACGTAGATATCGTGGGCGAGCGCGAGCGGGAGGTATTCCTCTCATCCCACTATGTAGATGATAAATATATAGATATCCATATAGTGTGGTCTGATTGTATCACAGCAGTTGTCATATACAAACCTTTGCCGCAGGACAAGAGAGCGTGTGCAGTAGTTTTACTAACTCCCAATCAATTGGCATGCCTTGTCCCTCTGCTTCTGGATGCCCCTTGGTCGTGTCACCAGCCACAAGTCCCGTTGGCTTTTCATTACAAAATAACACAACCGACGAATCTGATTGACCGCGCGTTGTCAAATGCTCCCTATCTGACTTCCCACTTATTTATTTTTCATGGTCTGGCCAACTGGAAATACGGAACCAGACCTGGGTCAGGTGGACATAAGGAAGCACAGCAAACTGCACTCTCTCCGAAGACTCGGGCCAACCGCGATGTGCTACTCAGTCTAGACTCTAGAATCGAATCCGAAACTCGTGTCTGTCACGGCGAAAACACTGAAACCCTGATATGGTGATGTGGTGATTGAGTGGCCATTAGTTCGTGGCGCGGTGCGGCGAGGTCTGGTATCCTGTGTCGTCCGGCCGTGCGTTGTCCGATTGGTCCGGCAACAGGAAATGTGGTCGCTGGGCCAGGCTCACGGCGAGTATCAATTGGCGCCCTAGGGTGTGGGCGACCTCCGGGTGAGGGGAGGGAAAACTATGTGTGAGGGTGCTTGCTCTCCGCAAAATTTTGTTGGACTGACAGACTACATGGTTATCCTCCAGCAAAAAGGCTACTGAAAAGATTACATGAAGTACTACAACAGCAATACCTTCTTAGCGACGGTGTGATTGATGAAATTATACGCTGTAACTTGCAGCCACAGACACCCACTAATCGCCCTTGATAAACGGCATCTCGAGATATCCCACATTCTGTGTTCTACGTCCTAACCTTTCTCTTCACTTCTCTTCACCTAAACCCAATATGGCCGCCGCACCCGCGCCTCTGACAAAGAGCGACAGCCAGAAGACAACCGAGTTCGAGGGAGCCGTCGTCCTCGTGACTGGCGCAGCATCTGGTAAGTGGTGACCGCTCTCAGTTCTTATCCCCCATTATCCCTTCTCTCCTCCCTCCCCTCACCCGGAGGTCGCCCACACCCTAGGGCGCCAATTGATACTCGCCGTGAGCCTGGCCCAGCGACCACATTTCCTGTTGCCGGACCAATCGGAC